>VZQC01014421.1:860269-979898 GCA_009823505.1 Rhizomys pruinosus
ACAGGGTGAGCTCTAGCTTCAGTCAGAGGACAGGGTGAGCTCTAGCATCAGTCAGAGGACAGGGTGAGCTCTAGCGTCAGTCAGAGGACAGGGTGAGCTCTAGCTTCAGTCAGAGGACAGGGTGAGCTCTAGCTTCAGTCAGAGTACAGGGTGAGCTCTAGCTTCAGTCAGAGGACATGGTGAGCTCTAGCATCAGTCAGAGGACAGGGTGAGCTCTAGCGTCAGTCAGAGGACAGGGTGAGCTCTAGCTTCAGTCAGAGGTCGTGTCTCAAAAAGTAAGGTGGTGGGGAGCAATAGAACCTCTGGACTCTGCACACATAAGCACACATGTGCATGTACTCACATACACATGTGTGCACATACACAAACATCACATCACACTCAGAAAAGAAAGATAAAACAAGGGAAAAGAAAAGTACAAGGAAGGAAGGAAAGAGAGAAAGAAGGAAAGAAAGGAACTGGAAGTGTATAAGGAAAGAGAGAAAGAAAGAAACAAGAAAGAAATAGAAAGAGGAGAGAGAAAGAAAGAAGGAAAAGAAGGGAAGGAAATATGGTATAATTTAAACCTTCTTTGAATGAACTGTTCCTGAAATAGCAAAATGCCAACAGCTGCAGAGACAAAGCTATGGATCCTGAGACCCCTCCCATCTAGCATATGTAGAGGGAGGGATTAAGGGCTTGAAAAGCAATTGGGAACCCTTGGTGCACTCGGGAAGCTGCTGGTGCCATATTGTGCAGAGCCAAGTGTCCTGGCCTGAAATGGAGCACCCAGGGGACCCCCATAAGTGAGAGACTTCTCCCATTCACTCTGTAAGAATCCCATTAAACTCCTCTTAAACCAAAGTTTAGAGCCTCTGTTCCTGAGGCAAGAAGAGGGAGGCGGAGTATCAAGAATGGCTACTGGAGAGCAGGACTGAGTTAGTGAAGACTGCTCTCCTGGAAAGAGAATGTTTACTAAGACAGGAAGGAAGGGAGGGAGGGAGGGAGGGATCTAGTCTGAAGTCACATTTAGCATAGCGGCCATGTTGTCTCCCAGGCCAACTGTTCTGCTTACAGAGGTTGCCCCTCCTGACTTTCTGACCATTGGTAATACAGGTGGGACAGTGTGAGACATTGTGCCTTGTAGTCACAGACGGTACTGCCCAGAAACAGGCACCTCTTCTGTACTGTTTCTGGAGAACATAAATATTCTGAGTTAAGAATGGAAGGAAGGATGCTGCTGGCTGTGGATCAGCACAGCTTGCTGTTAGTCGTGTCTTTCCTTGTACATGGTACCTGGTACCTGGCTCTTTGGAGCTGTGCTCAGCATTGTGCTGTTTCTTCAGCACACAGGTGAGTTGGGTTAGCAGATCTGGATGCATCTGCAGATCCAGATGGAACCAGTATTTGCTGGCCTGAGCAAACAGCCATCAAGCAACAAGCATCACCTCCTATTACTCCTGAATGAGATGCCTTTGGACCTAGGGCTTTCATAGGTCTTTTGAGGGATGAGTCTCAACATAATACAATTGTACTCAGAAAGTGCTGGAAACCCCCATACAAAAAGGAATAATTACACCTTGTGGCTGCAGCTGAGCTGCTGATAAGACAGCTCCTTGCAGTGGTCAAGGTGTCTTTCTCTAGTAGTTATATAAATTTAAACAACTCTGTGAACCTGTCTACATTGACTTTTTAAGCTTGGCCAGCAGAATAATAAATCCTTACCATGCACAAGTTCAATTGCATCCACAGTGGCTGTCTTTCAATACTCAAATTAAACTTTAAAGCAGTTTTTCTTACTGTGGGGAGGGGAAAAAAAGGTGCTATTGAGGGCAAAAGAAATCATGGGCAAATTAACAGATAAGGGTCCACCCAGCTGACAAAATGCCAAGCAGAGGTAAAAATTCAATCGCTTTATCACAGTCAAGGCATTTTCCTGAGCCAGGCAAATAATCTAGGCATGGTTTCTTCTTTTCAATGTGATTTTCAAGTTGGAGATCAGAAATTAAATTGAAGCTGGCACTTACTTGTAAATAACAATTGCTCTCTTTCAATAGATCTACTACATTTATTATATTTTTATGAGGAATTTATAGATTCCCATGAAATAAAAATACTCCTAGTAGCAGAATGAACGATGGAACTATTTCTAAATAGCATTTTCAGCATATTAATTGTTACTGAGATAACTGTCCTATCACTTCCGGGCCTCTGTTTGGGCTTAACATAAGAGCTGGCAAATTAATACCGTCATTACACAGCCAAAAGCTGTATCATTTACCAGCTCATTATGGCTCCAATCAGAATATGAACATTTCTTGATCTCCCTGGGGTTGTGAACCAGATAGAAAAGCATTACCCTGCCACAAAATAATCCTTTCTGCTTCTCTCCTCTCCCAACTGTACTGAAGAGGCAGTAGGGCCTTTATCCTCCTCCTCCACCCTGCCACCTGCCACCTTCTTTGATTCTCCCACCTGTTCAGAGGTAGGGAAGGAACTAGGCCATTCCCCAAATCTCAAATCCTGTAGGTAACCCAGACTCGTTTTTAATCAGAATACTGGCTGGCACTAGTATTAAGATGATTGGTATTCAAAGAGAGATGCCTCTTGTTAACATGAGCTTTTCTTTAGAACCCTGATCATGGGCAGGAGAAGAATCCCTGAATTCCAATGACTTCAAATAGCTGAATAGTTGAGCAATAACCTCCTTTATTATATTATTTTATGTTTTGGTTGTTAGCCTTAGCCTTTAACGGCTGCGCTATCCCTCCAGCCCTATTATATTATTTTAAGTTTCTTTCTTTTTTGGCAGGGTCTCAACTCCCTGGCTAGCCTGGAACTCATTATGTAGACCAGGCTGGCCTCAAACTCATAGAGATCTGCCTGCTTCTGCTTCTGGAGTGCTGGAATTCAAGGTATGTGTCACCAGACCCAGCCATAAGATTCTTTTTAAATGTTTCATGAGCATATGCTAATTATACATAACGATGGGGTTGGTTAACGCACTTTCATACATGTATATAAGGCACTTTCATACATGTATATAATTCATTTTGATGGCACGTATCCTGTGTTGCCCTCTGTTACTCCACCTGATCCCCCTTCTTTTTCTAGCTAGCCCCTTTCTACTTTCATGTCTTTCTCTTTTTTAGTGGCCCAATGAGTTTCATTAGGGTTGCTTACTGGAGCATGGATGGATGAGGGGCTATTTACAGGAGCGTTGGCAATATACCAGTACACCACTAAAGAAAATGTCTCTCCCTCCCCCAGAAACCATAAACTTCCTCAGGGAGAGGTGGGGCCTCATCGAAATTCAGTTTTATCATTTCATTTCACTTTCTTGCTTGCTAGCATTTGCCCTCTTCAATTTGCATAGGAAGTTTAGAGAAATGTGAGTGTGGGAGGGGCAGAGTAGGATCACAAGCCTGCTTGCCTTTGTCCCTAGAATTTTTGAGCAGCCAGAGAAACACAGTGAATAAGTATTTTGGGTATTCTGCATACAGTCATTTCTTTCCTCCAGCCAGGAAAACAGGACTCAGCCCTGGAAGGCTCGGGGACGCGCTGCCAGCTGCATATGTAGCCAGCCACAGTGGTGTTCGTTTGGGGACAGAATCTTCACACTTTTCTGAAGGCGGCCAGTGTTTTATCTGAGCTGTGAGCACTCGACGCTCAGATGTTTAGTGGCTCAGGACTCTCCGTTCTAGGACACCACCTACATTCCAGCATGCGGCTCCACGGCAGGCTTTATTTTTCTTTGACTGAATTAATCATCGATGTGTTCTAGGATTGGGCTTCTCCACATAGCTGTGCCGAGAGCATGTGGCTCTTATTTAGACAATCCGTGGTTCCCTTGTTGCTTTTATAGTGAAGCTTTTTGGATCAAGCACTGCTCATTAGATTAGTTCCTTTTCTAGAAATACAGTGGTGTTTGAACCCCTTCACCTCACCCCCCCCACCAAAAAAAATGTATTACAGGAAATGATAGCTGCTGCTGAGTGTGAGAATACCACGTGGCAGGGCAGGCCTGATAGGAATTCTTTTCGGGTAATCCAAATGAAGAGCATTCTCTTTGCATTGGAAAAAGATACAGTTCAGTCATCTTAGTTGGTGCTTGACACAGCTTAGAATTCTCTGTCCCAATTGAGGAATTGGCCAAATCACATTGGCCTTCGAGCATGTCTGTGGGAGATTTTCTTGATTTCTAATTGATGAAAGAGGGCCCAGCCCCCTATGGGCAGCACCATTCCCTGGGCAGGTGGTCCTGGGCTGTAGAGAGAAGCTAACTAAACTGGGAGAGAGCCAGCAAGCCAAGTGCTTCCATGGTTTTGCTTCAAGTTCCTGGTTGACTTCCTGCCCTGACTTCTCTCAATAATGGACTGTGACTGCCAGTGTAAGCCAAATAAATCCTTTCCTCTCCTAAGTTGCTTTTGGTCAGAGTTTTATCACAGTAAGAAAGAAAACTAGGGCCTGGAGAGATGGCCTAGCGGTTAAGAGTACCGACCGCTCTTACAGAGGACCCGGGTTCGATCCCCAGCACCCACATGGCGGCTGAGAACCGTCTGAAACTCCAATTCCAGGATAACTCCAGTTCCAGGGGAATCCGAGACCCTCTTCTGACCTCCGCGGCATTTCAGGACACGGGTGCACAGACCTGCATGCAGACAGTACATTCATACACATACAGAAATAAATAAAAATAAAAAAAAGAAAACTAGAACACTGACTTCTGGATATCACAGTGATAGGACTTCTGAGTCTCACGTGGACTCTGGTATGGGAGGAGCGCCAAGCATATTCTTCATTGCATGCTCTGATGTGAAAATTTTTCTCTTTGGGGATCTGCTCTGATGGACCCAGCTACTGTCATTTGCATATGTAATGAGAATTTACTAAAAGGAAGGCCTACTGAGGTATGTATGGTAAAACGTAGAGATTGGCTAAACAGGCTTTAAAATCACATTGAATGCTTGCTTTATAGACTGGCCTGGGATGTTCTTTATTGAATTACTTGTGTCCTGGTGGTGCTTGCTCTTATATCAGTGGAGGTAGAAATCAGGGCACCAGGGATCGGAGAACAGCGAACTTCCTGGTGTTTTGGTTTGGGGGGTGCTTGGAAGAATTGGCAGGAGTAGACACAGGTCTTTCTATCTTAGCATAATCAAGTCAGACAAAGTGATGCTTCTGCCCTGTCCTTCTCTTATTAAGAAAAGAAGGGGATGGTGCACAGCAGATGCTCTCATGGAAATGTGTCTACTGTACAAAGTACCACTAGTTGTGTTAGTGTGGGACTTGGTTTCTTAGGCATCTATAAGGGACAGTGTTAAAGCCTCACAGGATTGCCATTGTGACAGATGACAAACTGAAAGAGCTCAGAACAGTGCTAGCATGCAGAACATGGGGCAGGTGTCAGACTCTTCCTGCTCCTCCCATCCCTCCTCCTGTTCCCTTTCCTCCTGTTCCTCTTCCTACTATTCCTCCCTCTCTTCTCTGCCTGCCATTTCTGGTTCTCCTCTTTCCCTTCTTCCTTTTCTTCATGTGTTTCTTTCTTCCTCCTCCCTCCCTTCTTTTCTCTTTCCCTCTTACTGGTTTTCCTCCTTTCCTCCTTCTTTTCTTTTCCTTCTTCCTTTCCTGGTCCTCCTCCCCTACTTCCTTTTCCTCCTCCTTTCTTCTGTCCCCATGTTCTTTTTCCTCTTCCCCTCTATTTTCCTTCTTCTTTTCTGGTCCTCTCCATCTTCCTGGTCTTCCCCATCTTCCTGTTCCTTCTCTTCTTTTTCTCCTTTCTCTTCCCCTTCCTCTCTCTGCTCCTTACTCCATTCCTGGTCCTTCTCTTCCTCCTCCTTCCCTTCCTCATTTTTCTCTTCTTCTCCTTCCTCCTCTTCCTCTTTCTTCTCACTCTTCTCTTCCTTTTCCTTCTGCATATGCTTCCTCCTTTTCTTCCTCTCTTTCTCTTCCCCTTCCTCTCTTCTTCCTCCCTTCTTCCTTTTCCTCCTCTTCCTCTTCCTCCTCCTCCCCGTCTTCCTCCTCCCCTTCCTCCTCTTCTTCTCTTTAATCTCTCATCTCCTTCCTCCTGTTCACACTCTCCGCCTTCCCTCTCTGGTCCTCCTCCCCCTCCTCCTCCCCATCTTCCTCCTCCCCTTCCTCCTCTTCTTCTCTTTCATCTCTCTCCTCTCCTTCCTCCTGTTATTCTCCTCCTTCCCTCTCTGATCCTCCTCTTCCTCCTCCTCCTCCCCATCTTCCTCCTCCCCTTCCTCCTCTTCTTCTCTTTCATCTCTCCTCTCCTTCCTCCTGTTATTCTCCTCCTTCCCTCCCTGGTCCTCCTCTTCCTCCTCCTCCTCCCCATCTTCCTCCTCCCCTTCCTCCTCTTCTTCTCTTTCATCTCTCCTCTCCTTCCTCCTGTTATTCTCCTCCTTCCCTCTCTGGCTCTCCTCCCCCTTGCTCTCCTCCCACTTCTTCTTCTGCTCTCCTCCCCTTTCTACTTTTCTTTCCCATAATTTCTCAAGAACTTTGAAGGCTAGATGTAGTATCTGAAGCTATGTAAGTTCACAATTCTGATGCATATCCTGACACTCAGTCCTTACTGGTTCCTTAACTAAGGAAAAGTGAACCCTGCAAGCTTTAGTTTCTTTATCCATAAATATAGACGATTTGTTTGAGCGCGGCCTCACAGGGCTTTTGTTGCGTTCAGCGATTCACTGCATGAAGAGTACTGTGTGACCTGGGCTGCTGTGTGCTTACTGAGACACTTTCCTCATGCTGGGCTACTCTGTCCTCCCCGCTCTTTGCAGTCCATGTGTCTTTCCATGCCTTCTGAGTTTCTTCTCTGCACTGAGCATATTGGTTCAGCCATGTCACACTAGTTTCATCCTCATCTTTACATTTGCCTGAGTGTTTGTAAATCAGAGCAAAGCTAAGGTAGGACAAAATGTGCTATATTTACTAGGTGTTTTGTGAGTACTGGGGTGGCTTATTCCTATAACACAATCATCCTTCAGGCCTAAACAGTGTCCCCTGGCTTCTTTGGGCTTATCACAACGAATTACCACAGAAAGAATTTAACCCTGTGAAAGGCTCACTTCTTTCAGTAAAGAAGCTTGGGAGTTAGGGGTTCCGGCCTACACGAGGAAGCCAGGAGAGATGGGGTGACTGTTCCCCGCAGCTTTGGGCAATGGATCTTCTTGGCTCGCCCTCAGAGTGGTCAGTGGGAACAGGGCCTCCTGGTGTCTGCCAACCACGCTTAGGAAAGAGATGGAATGTCAGCACTGGGGGAGCTCTGGGAGTTTCTTCCTAGGCCCTATCTTAGGTACAGAAATCCACAGCATGGCAGAAAGTATGTCCTCATTGACATCAGTGGAATCAGAGCTCTGTTCCCAGGGCCTCATTACAGGAGAGATGCTTGACTTCAGGATCCATCCAAATCCTCACCCTAAGAAGTTCTGTGCCTCTTGCTCTCTCTGTCCCTTTATTTTAAAAATCAATGCTATTGAAGCTTTAGAATCCCTGACTCAGAGGGTGAATGGGCTCCTTTCTACCCAGGCTTGGCTGCCATTGTCTCACTGCCTGGCAATTCACTGACCTTTCTTCCCTCCTTTTCCCCCAGGGAAGCTGCCTGCTGAGTCTGGACCCCATGGGGAGTTGGGAGGGCTTCAGGAGTGAATGCAACTCTCTCTGGTTATAATATGATGCTGCCAAGGACTTTGAGGCGCTGGGATGAAAGATGCTGTGTGAAAGAGCATTGTTATTACATTTTTGTAAAAAATATGGATCAAAGGCTGGCTATACAGTAAGTGCGAAATGTTAATTATTGTTATAATATCATAACAAAGCAGATGCCGGGGTGCTCGATCCCCGGAGAAACCCTATTATAATAAGCCAGTGGGAAATGTACATATTACAAAGATATTTGGCAAGGAGGCAGATTTGGTTTTGAAATCTCAATGAACAATTAAGTGGAATAAAAAATAACTTTTTTAATGCTATGAAAAATATAAGTGTGTTGACAACTCTTTTACATAAAAATAAGAAGCTGCCTTTTTCCCCAAAGAAAAGAGGCGACATCATTGCTTGCTGGTCCCCTCCAGGCAGAAGATGTATTTATGGCTTCTTTGGGTGTAGGAAAGATAAAAGCAATATTCTTTGTACAATGACCTTTAAAATAGCTGCCTTTATGACAGAGATGAATTGGGGGAGGGTGTTCTGTAAAATTTATAAAAGTGCTAGGAGTAAATCTGATGTTTTTGAATTTCAAATGAGTTCATGCTGTACTGCCTCTGTCTCTTGCCTTCTCCTGGTGCATATTCTATTGGATAGCATTGTAGAGTGGACTTCTGTGTTGATTATAAATGCTGCTGGAGTCTCTGGGCTCAAGCCTTTCATGTATTTTCAGCTCCCTAGAGCACAGTCCATCAGCTGGGGAAGGAAGAGGAGAGGGAGAGAAAGCAGGAGAAGATGGATTTAGAAAGACAGCCCAAGCCAAAACAAACCAAGGTCAAGGAAAATGATTTCTGTGTTCTACTGCTTCTTGCAAGTAGAGGGTGTGTGAACTCACCTGGCATGCGGTGCTGATTCCCAGGGGTGACAGGGAATGAATCTCCGGTTCCCAGGGGACCTCAAAGCATTTATCTGCATTGAGATACCTCAGAGGAAGAAAGAGGAAGGAGGAGACCCTCATAGCTCACAGTGTAATCATAGTAGATGGTGTGCCCTCCGTTGACAGGACTGCAGCCAGGTTATAACTATAATCACCTTGGCTTCCCGCCCATGTCTCTATGCCTAGAAGCTCTATACCCAGCTGCCATCCCATTGCCAGCTCCTTCCACACTAACTTCCGTTTTCCCATTAAAAATAATTTCCTGTTACCTTTCCACCCACAAGCTCCATATTTGTTGGGTCTCCCTGTAGCCCCAGCTGGCCTGGAGCTCACTCTGTAGACCAGGCTGGCCTTCAACTCACAGAGATCTACCTGCCTCTGCCTCCCAAGTGCTAGGATTAAAGGCATGCGCCACCACACTCTGCTTACAAGTCTAGGGAAGGGTGGCTCCTATGTTCGAGCTTCATTATGACACACATCGTTGGTAAAAGAGTACCTCCCAGCGCTATTAGAAGGGAAATATGAAATGAACTGTCCAGTGGGAGAAAGGGCCCCCCTGGGTAGTCTACATGCCCAGGGTAGAGTTTGGGCATACAGAGGTGGCTGGGAAGTTCTGGGTACCAGTCAGATCATGCCTTAGGTATCTGGGGCCATAACAGGTACTTGCTTAAATTCACATGTTAGTGACTCAACCTCGATTCCCTTGGAAGAGCATGGCGGTTAGAGAAATGATCTTTGTTGGAGCAACAAGTTAAGATAAGGTTATTAGAGTAGGCTCTAATCCAGCACAAACAATGTCTTTATAGAGAGGAGATATGGACATGGTGACAAGTTTGGGGAAGGAAGTCCTCATGAGGAGACATGGCTCACAAGCCATGAAGGGAGCTTGTAGCTCCTGAGTGGAGAATGCGAAGGAAGCGACCAGGGCCAGGGGGAGAGATGGAAATGGGTCTCTGACATAGCTGAAGCCAGCCCAAGGCTCCCTGAAATGGAGCCTTCCACCACGTCACCTAGGAAGGAATCAGAAGCTTCTAATGTCCTCGGTCATATGCAGCATAACTGGACTCCGGGCCAGATGGACGGGAACCTCAGGCTGTTCGGTTTGATGCTCAAGTACCTCCTCTTCTCACCTTAAAAATTCCATGAGTTAGACACCAGACTATTTATCAACCAATAGTCTTTTTAATAAATCAAAAAACTGTAAAAATAAGATGAAGCAGGCTCCCAAATTCTATCAGCAGTGATTTATTATCTCACCATTGAGTGCTGACCACTGCTCTGGGCACACAGACTGCCTCAACAAAATCTGTTTGTTGTAGCAATTTGCAGTTTCCCAGGGAGGCCCTGTAGGTGAATTCTCCATGAGAAAGCCACACTAGTGGTGGTTGGAGCTGAACTAGATCTGGGTCTGAGGTGTCTGGAAGTTATTTCTTCCTACTGTATCTAGTTCCAGGGAACATCAGTGGTGGGGGTAGGGCTGGGCTAGGCCTAAGCTGTGGTAAAAAACCAAGAGGCCCTGAAGCCACCACCCATGCATTCCCCGATGTTCAGACACTACTGTGCAAGCTGCAAAGGAGCAAGGGCTGAGAACACCAGTTTTGTCCACCACCAGTGGTTGGTTCCAAAGACGTAGTGGATAATGGAGTGAGGTGAGTTTCACGAGCCTGGTTGTGGGTTAAAGGCTATTTTGTGACACTTGAGTAAGAAGAAGCAAGTTCTGGGGGGTACCTGGGAAGGGGGCTTTCTGCTTTGCAATCCTGGGTCCCTACCACTTAGCAGTATGTGTGTTTTTCCAGATATCCAGGGAAAAGTCAGCTTCTACTGCTTCAGTTAGAGTTAGGATTTTGCAATTAAACCTACTATGAGGTGAATAGAAAACTTCAAGCATTTTCTCAACAGTATTACCCACTCATTATCTGAAGCCCAAATGAGATTATAACAAAGAGGTCTGAGCTCTGGGCAGATATGAGCTAAGAGAGTAGCCAGGGGCTGGTGGGGCGGGGGTCAACCAGGACAGCTGGCATCAAATCACACACCATGGGAGGCTCTATTTCAAACGTGAATATTGGGCAACCTTCTTAGGAACAGACTAGATACTGTGCATGGGCATAGGTAGAGATTCTACACGACAGCTCTGTTAGTTCTGGAAGGCTCTCAGTAAACGGCCTTTGTCTAGTGATACACTTCGTGGTTCCAGCAGGATTTCATTGGACAAATGAGGCACTTAACTTGGGTATTTCCCTGTGAGCAGATGATGAAGAAGGTATTCGTGGGCAGCTCATTTTGAGTGCACCAAATTCTCTGTCCCACTATATTTATTTGTTCGTTTGTTTTTGTTTTGAGACAGGGTCTTCCTGTAGCCCCAGCTGGCCTAGAAATCACTATATAGACCAGGTTGTCCTTGAACTTACAGAGATCAACCTGCCTCTGCCTCCAAGGTACTGGGATTAAATGTGTGTACCACCACACCTGCCTCCCCTCTTGATTTTTTTTTTTACTTCTATTCTAGTGGTGCCTGAAGTCCTTTTCATGTAATAGTGGGAATCTTGCCATTGGGTGATAGCTTTACCTTTGAATAAGGCTGTCTTTAGATGCACTGCTTCCTTTTTCCATACCAAAAAATAAATAAATAAATAAATAAAGTTGAAGTACTAATAGAAAAGTCCAGTTTTCTAAAAGTAAGGTGTGGTAATTTTTATTTCCTTTACAATTCCCCTGTGAGGAAATCTATCACAAAGTGCCTGCCAGGATATTGAACTAGAAAATAAAAACCATCTACAATGAAAGCATTTCTTCTGGTCTTAAATTTGGAAGTTGAAGGTGAGGACTGGCTGTGAGGAAGGTTTGATGGCCGTGGCAGGTGCACAGCCACAGCTTCATGCTGCCCTTCACTGCAGCCTGATCCTTAATCCTTTTGCCTTAATACTTTAGGGACTTTGACTCAACTGGATCCTGGGCTTTGAGGCAGAGAAGAATTTCAGAGCAAGTCACTCTGAACAGAGATAGAGTTTACTAAGATATTTAACAATCTTTTAAGGTATTCTTCGAGAATTTCATACATATATATGATATATTATCTACTGCTCACTACCTCTTTCCAACTCCCCCCTCCCCAGCCCCAGCAATTTGTCTCCCTAACTTCATGTCCTCTCTTATTATTATGTCATCATCATCATCATCATCATCATCATCATCTCATTATTATTACTAGGCCCCCAAGTCCAATTAGGGCTGACCATATATGAATGGGTAAGGGGCTGTCCATTGTTGATGGACAACTTACCAGAGGCCAAACATCTCCAGAGAAAAGTGACTCTCGTCCCTCAGCAGCCATCAACTGCAGAGAACTCTCCCACTAAAGGTGGAAACTTGGGTCTCCTTCCCCACCCACACTGGGATTTTTATTGGCTTGATTTTGTGCAGGTTTTGTGCAAGTAACCATAGCAGCTGCAAGTTGATTGTACACCAGCAATACCCTATGCAGAAGACAGCATTTAAGAAGGGAGGTTAACAGAGAGGTAAGATGGCTCAGCACATAGAGCCACCTGCTCCCAAGCCTGATGACTTGAGTTCGATACCCAGAATCCACAAGGTAGAAGGAGAGAACTGACTCCCTCCCACAGGTTGTCCTCTGACCTGCATACTGTGTGCTATGTATGACACTCACATACAGTAAGTAAATATAACAAGAAGATGAATGTATAAAAAGAGAAACAGTCAGTGGGTTTTTCAAAGGAGAGTCTTGCCTTACTGTCTAACAGCCATATTTAGATTTTGATGGAGTCTGAAGCTAATGTCTTCGAAAGGCTACTAGGAAATTTAAATGAGATCACAGGGTGGATCCTGAAGTGCATCTGGGACGCTTACACTTCATTAAATAAAACCCTAGATCACAAGGATGCAAGAAGTTTGGATCTCTTTACCAAACGAAAGTTAGTATTTTTATTTTTTGAGATTCCCAGAATGCATCCTGGGGACAGTAAGGCCCTTCCTGAAGCCATGCACACTCAGGCTGCAGGCCTGCTTCACTGCTAGTTCAACATTCTAATTTCTGTATAAATAATTTCATCTATCTCTTGACCATCTTCTCAGTAAACAGTGTTAATTGTGCTTGGATTCTTGATTCTCAAATGGCAAGGGGCTTCCACCAGACTCTGGAGTAAAGGACTCTTGTTGCTTCTACCAGACTCTGCAGTGAAGGACTCTTGTTACTTCCACCAGACTCTGGAGTGAAGGACTCGTGTTACTTCCACCAGGCTCTGCAGTGAAGGACTCGTGTTACTTCCACCAGGCTCTGCAGTGAAGGACTCGTGTTACTTCCACCAGGCTCCGCAGTGAAGGACTCGTGTTACTTCCACCAGGCTCTGCAGTGAAGGACTCGTGTTACTTCCACCGGGCTCCGCAGTGAAGGACTCATATTATTTCCCATGACCCCTAGTTTTTCCTGTCTTGATCCTGCTTTGTTCTTCTTTTAAAATCTTAATATTTATTTATTTTTTTACTTATATTTGTTTGTGTACTGAAGATCTCTCTGATGGGATCTCAAGGGGGTCACTGGGACGGATTGTTGGGAGTAAAGAATTTCTTAAAAGAGCTGATAACACTACAGACAGACAGACATAGCAAAGGTTTGAAGGAAAGTTCTGGCCAGGGACAGGCAGAGTGGACATGTCTCGGAAGATAGGAGTTGGGGCCAGTGTGGCAGAAGGGAGTCCCCTCTTACACCTTGCTGAGGATGGGGAGGTTTCCCAACACAAGCCTGGAGCCAGGCTCTTGGATTCCCAGGCAGGAAGCAGGGAATAGGCTAGGGAGCAGGATGCATGGTCACTGATACTATGGTCACTTTGTTGTAAGCTCACTTCTTCAGCTGGGAGACCCTTAGCCAGGGACTCTCAATTTCTAGTAGTATCTGAATAAGGTGCTTATGGGTAACTGTGAAAGGGGAAGAGATTAATGCATATATGTATTGTGGCTGGAGTAGCAGCTGAATTTTAATATTATACTCTTAGGGGTGTGTGTGTGTGTGTGTGTGTGTGTGTGTGTGTGTGCTTGCAGAAGCCAAGGGTTAACATTCCATGTGGTTCTTCAGAGACCATCTACCTTTTTTTAAAATTTTGAGGCAGGCTGATGGTAGACTAGCTAGTCAGTGAGCCCCAGGAATCCCCCATTTCTACCTCCCTAGCACTAAGATTACAAACTCGCACCACCGCACCTGCCTCTTTCTGGAAGGTTCTGAGGATTGAACTCAGCTTGCCCAATAAGCACTGTACCCACTGAACCACCACCCCCATCCTCTAGCTTCAGTCTTACTTAAAAAGTGAGTGGGATCAGCTGTCTTTTATATCTCTGGCAAAACTCAATTAAAGCTTCCTGAAGAATTTGAGTCTCTAACAGGATTCCCAATGGAACCTTAGCAAGGAAGCTGTACCCTGTCACACACATTGCTGTCTAGTCAAAAGCCAGCTCAGCTCTGGGCAGGAACATCTGACATCACCCCTAAGCCTGGCCCAGCAACCTGGCTGGAAAGCTTGTGCCTGCCAGCACGTCACCCTAAACACAATATGTCAAGTCTCGCTGGTGCTAGCTGAGGGGTGTCTCAGCTTATTGAGAGTAAGACTGGACTCCAGGAGGGTGGCTCACCTCCAGAAGCCAGGCCCGATGCTGCTTGTGGCCACACTCCAGGGTGGGTATGGGACAGTCAGCTTGTGTTGGATGAGTAGCCCAGCAGGCTTCATCCAGGAACTGTGGTACCTGGACCGTCTCAAGCAAGGTCCCAAATTCAGTTTTTCTCCAAACCAGCCTGGTTGTAGCAGTAAGCTCTCAAGCCTGCAGACTCACCGTATGCTTCAAAGGAGAAAAACACTCACCTTTTCCTTTCTGAAACAGACATCCTTTCAGATGGAGAGTCCTTTTTGCTTTGAGAGAATGTCACTGGCAAATCCTGATGCCAAATACAGATGCTCTGGAAAGAAAGAGAAAATCAGATCAGAATCCCTTTTTTTTAAGTTAGACAGAATATACTGGAAAATTTCTGGTAACAGGAACTAACTTTTGTGAAGCCAGAAACTTCCCAAATTAAACCCAACAGCAAGTAGAAGAGTGGAGAGCACAACTCACCCAATGGAAAAGAGCCAGCCCTGGTGAGCTCTGGTCCTGATGTGCAGTGCAGCCCAGGGCAGGCTCTGACACAGCCTCTTCTGTATAAATGGAAACAGGAGTAGAGATCCACACCTAGTCTTCCCTCCTGCCCTCACCCTGGCATCCTTCACAGTAACTCACTAAATCATGGAGCACTCAGGAGCCAGCTGCTCTGCTTATGTGGATTTTGAACTCCTGGGCAAGAGGAACCACTAAGATGGTACAGGGTCCCCTCGTTTTGCTGAGGGAGGGGGACAGACCAGGACAGGGCAGGAGAGGAAGCTCACAGTATGACCTGGCTCTGCTGTGGAGTAGGCGATTCCTAGGCCTCCAGGGACAGCCATATCTGGACCATGGGCAGCTCAGAGCTTGAGGGAGGGAACAAGCCTGAGTGCTAGGTGCAGTGAGCTGCAAGCTTGCTGAGGGGGGAAGTCAGCAAGAAGCCACAAGAAACCAATTAGGTAGCCCCACAGCAAACCTGCCTTATGGGATCAGAGAGCCCGGGACATGCAGGCTCAAAGGAGTCCTAGGGCGGGTGATCTAGGGTGACACCTGAGGCTGTCTTACATGGGGTGGGGGTGTGTGAGAGGATAATGAAGTCAGTAGACAAGCTGTGTCTGGTACCAGGGCCTAATGTGCACATGGACCGGCCCTGATTTTGCAGAGGGAAATCACCATTCTCAGTGGGGCATACCTACCTTGACTGAAGGTGGACCTCTGCCTGTCACTGCCCCCTCCCACTATAATTTTCAGAGGAAGATGTTGATGACCATCCCCATGTATGCCTCATTCTGACCTAATTATAAATATTTGCACAGAAAAAAATCAGCTTGCAATTTCAACTGCAGTATTTATACCCAACCAGAAAGCTACCTATGGTAATACCAAAGAAGTTTATTTGCTGTTTTTAAAAGTTTGGCCCTTAAAGGGTCTTAACAAATATGCTGTGCACATCTCTATAGGCTGTAAAACACCCTTGAAGAGCTAATCCTACTGGATTTGGGGGCTAACAGTGGAAACAGTGTCTTGCCTTTTAGGCACTGGTTGTGGTCTTTTGTAGGCAGAAAGAATGCATGTAAAAGGTTCTGGCCTATTCCCGGGTATCCCCTTGAGTTGTTGGTCAGGGCAGTTCAAAAGACACCCACAATAGCACAGGCTATTGTCACTGCCCTTGATTGCTTCTCAGAACTTGAAGGTAAGACCCTATAGCTGAAGAACAGACACACTTTGGACATAAGACTTGTGGCAATTGAGCTGGAACTGATCTGGAAGAGTCCTTGCTGAAGACCCCTGTATTAGAAGATACTATGCAAAGTGCCAAGGGAGAAAACCAATCAATGATCCCATCCAGGAATAAAACTGATAGACCACAACAATGACCAGCCCATCAAATAATCTCTCCTGGTGCAGTAATGGTACTTTTTTCTTGGGAGTAATCAACAGCTGTCTAATTGGACTTAAGGCCTGATTAATGGGAGAAAAATCCATGTATAGTACTGTACGCATAGCTAAATACACATGGTTGGAGAGGTCACAGATCCTAGAGGAAAAACCTACTTTTGTCACATCCCTAGCCTAACATAATTTCTTACTGTAGTTTAAATATGTATCCTTATATGTACAGACAAGTGCACCTCTTCCATTCATCAAAGAAACTTCTTTTTTTCAATAGATTGAGACTATTATGAAGTTCCAAAAATGGTCAAATGCAGAGAATAAGTGTCTGTGAGGTGCCCAGCCACAAGTGATATATCTATAGTGCAACCTGTGCACCTAAGACTCAGGGAACATCGTACAGGGGCTGCAAAGACTGTTAATGCATCTCTCCACTCTCATCAGCAAAGCTTCCTCATGCAGCAGCAGATGGTGATTAACCCAGAAAGCCACAGCCAGCCAAAGTGCAGAGAGAACGAGACTACAGAGTGCTTGAGTAGGACATCTATATCAAACTTCTGCCACCCAAAGCTCAGAGACCATTGTGGAAAAGGAGACAGAAAGATTGATGTAAGAGCCAGTGGTATTTGATGACCACAAGGAAATGGTTTTGCAGACAGCTGGGCAGTTACTCATATGAACTTACAGGAGTGGTGACAACCTGCTGAATAGATACGAGGTGTGATGTTTATTGTTTTTTTAAAAGATATTTTATTCGTTGTTGTTTTTTTTTTTTTTTTTAATTTTATGTGTATGAGATGGGTATTGCCTGCATGTATATACGTGCACCCATGTCATGCAATGTCCGAGAAGGTTAGAAGAGGGTGTCAGATCCCCTGGAACTGGAGTTGGGGATGGTTATTAGCTGCGATGTAGGTGCTTGGGAATTGAACCTGGGGCCTCTGCATGAGCAGGCAGTGTGCTCTTAACTGCTTAGCCATCTCTCCAGCCTCATGATGTTTACTGAGATGGGCTTCTGGGCATTCCTGTGAGGGTTATCTTGATCACATTCATTGGTGTGGGAAGATCTATGTTAATTGTGGAGAGACCATTCCCTGGTTGGGATCCTGGACTGTGTAAGTAGAGAGAGGGCCACAGCAGTGTACTTCATTACTCTTTTCTTCTGACAAGGGACATAATGAGACCAGATACTTTGAACCTCTGCTGCCTTGACTTCCCCAGCACGATGGACTATACCTTGAACTTTGAGCTAATAGAAACCTTTTCTCCCTTAAGTTGTTTTAGTCAGAGCATTTTTATCACAGCAACAGGAAAAGAAACTAAAACACTAGGAAAGAGAAAGCGTAGCCTGTTCCCATGGGAACGCACAAAGTGTTCACTAGGAAGTGATATCAGGGTCCAAGATCAACAGTGGAGGGGATATGGGCTGTAGAGTGAAGGCACAGCTGGGCTGGGCTGCCGAGCTGCCCTGTAGGGAAGGGGAGTGAAGTAGAACTGGCTCATGGGGAGGTTGCTGAAGGCGCGCAGTTTCAAAGCTTCTGCTGTGTTTTATGCAGGAGGAAGGACAAGGCTGCTGTTTTAAGGGCTGGCTGCAGTTTGCACTGGTGGCTTTAGCACTTGTTTCTCAGCACCCACATCTTTTTTAAAAATTTTATTTATTTTTGTATGTGTATCAATGTACTGTCTGCATGTAGGTTTGTGCACCCGTGTTGTGCAATGCCGCGGAGGTCAGAAGAGGGTCTTGGATTCCCCCGGAACTGGAGTTCTCTTGGAATTGGAGTTACATGTGGGTGCTGGGGATCGAACCCGGGTCCTCTGCAAGAGCAGTGGGTGCTCTTAACCGCTAGGCTATCTCTCCAGTCCCGGCACCCACATCTTTTATGCAGGTTCCTGAACTCTTCTTTACTGCAGCTGCAATGCAGTGGGCTAGGGGTATATCTCAGGAATCCACAGTTTTATCAAAGCACTCAAGTGATTCTGATACGACAGGTTCAATGTAAACCATTTCCTAGAGCCCTGTGAGGATATACTGCCTATCCCTTTAGTACAACCAAGGAACCATCTTTCTGTCTATGAATTTAGACCAGGGCTTTGGAGACTCTCCTTCTGGGAGGATCAGCCAAAGAAGGCAAGTGCTTGGCACAAAAGGAAACAGCTGAAGTGGGAGGTCATGGCTGTGGGGTGACTGTTCTTAATTGAGAACAAATACTAGAAGTAAGGATTTAAGTCAAGAATTGTTGTGGCAGCTGATGTAAGAGTCTGCGGAGGGAGCTGGATGGCCCTGTGGCCTGGGCAGCCTTTTTAACCCCCATATTCTCCTAGATGTTGAGGCTCAGTACAAAGGATGCTGATTGATTTCTACTTCTAGGAAGCAGTTCTGCTCGTTTATACCCAGCCCTTCAGTCAAAGCGCCAGATCAGGGCTATTGTGGAAGATTCCAGGCCTGGAACTGAGTCCACCTTTGGAATGGAGTGGCAAGAGAAACAGCTGTGATGGTGGACTCAGAATCACAGGCCATAGACTACGTGGCTTAGAACAACAAAAATGTATTCTATCATAGTTCTAGAGGTCAGGACTGTAAATATCAAGATGACAGCAGGCCCACATACACTGTCCAAAGGGTCAGGGGAGGACTTCTCCTAGCTTCTGATACTGCTATGATGGCTCATTTTCACTGTCCACCTGAGTGGATTTAGAATCACCTAGGATACTGGATCCAGGGATATCTGTGAGGAGGTTTCCAGAGAGATTTAACTAAGGAGGGAAGACCCACCCTGAATGTAGGTGGCGACATCTCATGAGCTGAGCACCAGCATGATCTCTTTCTGGTTTTTTGCTGGGGAGCCACCTGCACCTGCAGTCTTGCACTCCTGCCACCAGGCTTTGTCACCAAAGAATGAGCCCTCAGAGAATGAGCCCCACTAACATTCTTTTCCTTTCTTTAGTTGATTTTGCCAGATGTTTGGTCACAAGAATGCTAAAAGTAACTAATACAGAGGCATCCTTGGTGTCTCTCGGCTTACAGTTGTTGTGCTCTGCTCTCAGCTGACACAGTGCTGCTTCTGTGAGTCATGTCCAAAGTTTCCTCTTATTACAAGGGCACCAATCCTATTAGATCAAGGCCCTTTATAAGAATAATAGCCTATGTTAATTTGGTAATATCTATGAAGATTCTATTTCCAAATAAGGTCACATTCACAGACACCAGTGTCAGGTCTTGGATGTATCCGTGTTGACAGCACAGTTCGTTCCACAACAGACGGCCAGATATGAGCGTGTATGCCTTCAACACTTCCACCATAACTGGGAATCTTTGGCAATATTTAGGAGAGTGGATTTCTAGGAGACCGAGTGATAATCTGTGAGATTACACTTTGGGAATTTTAACAGGCTATTGCAATATTGCAAGGCAAGGTGACCCCAGATGAACTTGGGGCCATTCTAGTTGTCCATGTGTCATGAGTGGTCAGTCCTTGGCATATTGTTCATCAAGTGCATTGCCTAATGTCACTGCTACTGTGGCCAAGTGTGTGTCATCCTTTGGGATTTGAGTTGGGCTCATCAGGCTAGGCTGAGCTCTACATGTAAACTCTTAATGAATACTTCAGTGTCTACAGGGTTAAGGGGAGTCTGTGGGCTGCTAGGCAGAGTCAGAACCTCCTTATTTCACCAAGTTTTTGTAAAAAAGATGAGAGATAGTTACATTATCCCTTTGGTTGGCAGTTGTAATGATTTGGACCCGGGTCACATTCTAGTGTCTGCTTGATCATAAACACCTGGTCCCTAAAACAGCCTCAGTTCATTTCATTTTTAAAGACCGGGATGGCAAATTTAAAATTCAAATTCATAGGAACAGCGGGAAGAATGTAGCTATAAAAGTGTTTCAGACCACAGTGTTTTAAAATGAAGGTTAATTTTCTGATAAAGTGGGAAATGAAGGAAAAATTATCTCCCTGCACGCAAGCATGGTTTAGAATACTATAGCTCAATTAGATGTTCTGATTGTGCAAACAATCAGCCTCATGTCTTGTTAAACTTCTCCTTTTCAAATTATGAAGCTTTTCTCTGCTAAGATTAGCCGGGGTATTAAGGCTACAACAGATAAAAGATCCATCTGAGCTAGGAGAAAGATAACTTGAAAGGGCTCAAAACTAAATGAACTCCCCCAAATCCCACAGTGTATCCAACATTATTAAAAATTGTTCAGCATGGAAATTAACTTCCAGGCTTCGAGCAGAAAAGTTATTATTCTTTGCTTTCCCCCCCTAAGATATTGAGCACGTTTTTTTTTTTTTTTAACTCAGTGAGATTTTGCTTTGCACAGACAAATGTATACCTCAAGCATGCTGATAAACCTACTTCCTGTTCCCTTGAAGAGCTCTCTGGAGTGTAGTATGTTTACTCCACATGGGCTGGGCTGGGGGAAAAGACAAGTAAAGACCACTGGAAGTCCATGGTCTATGCCATGAATCAGATTCGATTCTCTAAGTTTTAATAAGCTTGCTATTTTTTCTCATTCCCTCTCAACTCCTTTTATTCCCATTCACTGGGTTGTGTTTGGAACAAAGAGATGAGCACTTTTTACTGTGTCTCTTCTATGTTCAGGGCCAGTATTAAATAAACAGAAAATACGTTAGCTCTCTGGACTTTGTACACAAGCGATGCCTTGTCCTGGTGAGACACTGGGTTCATATCACCACATTTCCCCCCTTCCTGCTCTTCATGTTGTTTCCTAATCCCCTGAGCCCAGCCTGTGGTAATAGGTCTCCAAATGCCCCACCTTCCCGGGACAGCTCCTGCCATGCAGTGTCCCCCATTGTGTCTCCGCCCTGCCTGTAGGCTGTGCTCTCTTTATATCTTACTACACAGCTTTTCTAGGTTTCCTCTGGCTATCCTTCATGCTGTGTGCCGTTTTCAAAGTCATTGGTCCCTGGATGCTCTCTCTGACCTTCATCCTTGCACCCAATGGTCCAGGTGCCCCTTCCCTGGGCACTCTGTGTCTCACCCCTCAGCACTCTTCACACTGCTGGCTCTGACCTCTCTTCTCGTCTGTCTCCGTTCTGAACTATCAGCGAGGTCAGGTACGCAGTGGCATCTCCATAGACAATGCCTGACAGAGAGTGTGCACTTCCCCAGCTGGCTCTTGGAGGAAATAAGAACAGAATGCATTTGGAAGTCTGCAGAGGAATCACAGACAGACTCTGTTTTGAAGATGAGATATACCTTTCCTGAAAACCCAAGAAGATTGACCTTAAATGTCTCTAGAACTAAGCAGCTGTGGCCAGGGAAGACTTTGGATTCCTGGTTCCCCTGACTCTGTGACCTGTGTGCTGGGATCATAGGTGTGCACCACCATGCTTGGCCTTCCTTGTATTTTAAAGAGAGGTACAGTGCACAAGACAAGAGCTTTGGGATAAGACTGCTCTTGTGTTACTCTTACCCCCATATGTTAGCTGCAAGATCTGTAAAAAGTGTTGCACTCTAAGCACGTCAGTTTCCTCTTGTTTGAAATGGGGTCTTCAAAAGCACCATGAAGTTGTAGTGAGGCCGCAGGGACTGCTATTTGGGGGCAGTGCATACTTGCGCTGTGAATGAATCCTTGAAAATCTTATTTAAACAGAGACTCCGAGATTCAAAGGTCTTAAGCATCATGTGATGGTCACTCAACCAGGGAGGCCTGATTAGATTTGGATCCATATTTGTTCATCTTAACAAAGACAAGGATTCGCCTGCTGGAGGACTGTTTCCCTAGAAACACCCTGAAGAGTCATGTGCTCAGCACACAGTGAAGGTGAGTGTGGCTCAGCCTTGGGACTCCGAGTTGCTGCATTGTTTTAGGGATTTCCCCAAGTCACTTTGCATAACCAGGGACTGCCCAAAGGTTGTCTTGTTAGGGTCACCAGACTTGGTAGACATTTTTTCTTAGAAATCCAAAATAAGTGTCATTGTTTCTGAAGTTTTAGTGTTCAAAGGACATTCCTGGACCAGGCTGTAAAAATCCCATAAATTAAATTGAAATCAGTCACGTTTATGACAAGGTTGTGAAAAAGCTGCAAGTATTATGGATTTATGACCCTGTGTTTGCATTCAGCTGTTCTCTGCTTCTGCTTCTGGGTCTTTCTATCCTGTGTGGGGCAAAATTTATATTCGTGAGTGAGATCATTATAAATCTTTTATGCACCACAAGTGCAGTTTTAAATGTTTGCAGGGATGCAGAACTAGGCCCAGGAGATACCTGCTGTATTTCATGGATTATGGCTCCTGTTGTAACTGGCAAAAACTAAATCCCTCAAACCCAAGCTCAAACATTGAACTTGGTTTCTGCCTCTGACCCTCTCCAGGGATGGAATGCTTTGTGATGGAGCTAAGCTTCATGCTTTGGATGTTGTGTTAAAATCATCTTCTCTCCACTCACTTCCCCCCCTCCCTCCACCTCCTCCTCCTTCTTTTCCTTCTCCTGTGCTAGAATCCAGGGCCTTATATAAACTTGGTAAGCATTCTTTTACTGAGTTACATTCTCATCCCTAAAATGGTTTGTTTATTAATTCATTCATTCATTCGTTTATTGGTGGCAAGGTCTCATACTGTAACTGTGGTTGGCGTGGAACTCACTGTGTAACTCAGGCTGGCACTTAACTTGAGACAATCTTCCCATCTTCCTGACTCAACCTCCTAGTGCTTGGATTATAGATATAAGCCACCACACACAGCAATTCTTTTTTAGGTTTTAAAAAGTGTTCCTTATAGCTGGTTAATGTGACCCATGCCTGTGATCCCAGCTCTCAGGAGGTAGAAGCAAGATCTGGAGTTGAAGATTATCCATCCAGGGCTACTTGTGACCCTGTTTCAAAAGGATCAGAACAAAACAAGCCAGCTGGGTGTGGTGGCACAGGCCTTTAATCCTAGTGCTTGGGAAGCAAAGGCACGAGGAGGAGCTCTGCGAGTTCAAGGCCAGCCTGGTCTACATAGTGAGTTCTAGGCCAGCTTGGGCTCCAGGGAAACCCTGTCTCAAAAAGACAAACAAAACAAAACAAAACAAAAACAAACAACAAAACAAAAAGGAAGGGATTCTGTGTATCAGAGTTCCATGTCCCTTTTTAATCTAACCAGTGGGAAGGGAAGCCAGGTCAGACCTGGGCATTTGGCTTATACTTTACTTAGTGTATTTTGGAAACTTGACTCTAGTCATTTATGTCATAGAAGTCACATTGTCCCATAAAATGTAGCTACCTGGAAAAGTCCTTGTGTGTGTGTGTGTGTGTGTGTGTGTGTGTGTGTGTGTGTGTGTGTTTTATGCTTTGCAAAGGGACATTGGAGGCAGTATGGTGCATATGTATGTATCTATACACACAGTAGAATACATAGATATATAGCAATACTCCTTTCTATGGGACAGTAGAGACAGGATCCAGCTACACTGAGTGACTGTGGTTTTCCTCCCCCATGACCTCTAGGATGTCAAGAGTCAGCCACCAAATGATATAACCAAATCAAGAAGGAAATAAAATATAATGAAATATCATTGAAAGTGAATAATGAGATAGATTTTAATACTCACAAACACTTTGTGGCAGCTTCGGTTTTGCTATCAGTAAATGAAACAGGAATTGATTTCTAAATCTAGGCAACAGATTCATCTGGAGGAACCTGGAAACAGTAAAAATGGTGTGGACTTGGGACTCTACGTCAGCCCTGAGTCAGAAGTTCTGTGGCCACAGCAAATGTATCTATTGTGAATGACACCTGCAGCCTGGTTGGAGGACCCAGAGGGTGGTTTGAAGGCCATATCCTCTGCATCCTTTTGAGAATGTGTGTGAATCATTGTGTTTTTATGTGCGAGAATTCTGGACTAATTTGTGATTTTTTTTAGGGATTCCCACCTTTCTTTTAGAAACAGAGAACTGATGTCTAGAAGAGTTTTCTATTTGATGAAGGTTGCCCAGCTCTGCCAGACCCAGACCTTCAGCTACACGCCTCAGGGACCTTTCACTAGACCCAGGATTCCCAATGCTGTTCTGTAGCACTCCAGGGTACTGTGTGAATGAACTCGGACCCTACAGAATGTTTTAAATTTTTCAATTTTCAAGGTAAATGAAATAATACATTCTGTCAGACAACTTGTCAACTACCTAGCTTGAGAAAGGTCACATGGATGACATGTCTTTGCAAAACTGAATGTATAAAAGTTGCTATAATTAAAAAAAAACCCACCATGTGGGAAAATTAGTATAATACTGAAAAGTAGAAGAGTCCAAAGATTTAGAAGCTGGGGAGGCAAAGCCATGTGGAATCCTTAAGAGCAGCTATTCTAGAAGGAAGTAAAAACTGTGACATTTTCAATGTGGCTTCTAGATTTCTAGGAAGTAAATTCTTGGCTTAATTATAGCTGAATTCCTTGGTAAGCAGAGTCATGCGACACCCCTTTTGGGATGGGGACACAGAAAAACTTACAGAGACAGTAAGGCAACCAGAGTGGAGAAAGTTTAGGAAATTATTCATATGATTCCATACTGCCGCATTAATATGTAATCATTTTAATTTAAGTACTTCAGAGCTCTCCTTCGACTGGTGTCCTTGGATTTACCAGTCATGTCCTACTGTCTAATTCTAGAAAGATCTATGTGAAAATGTTTCTCATCATAGTAGTTTTTGGTCCTGCAACAAAACCTTGAATTTCTCCAGAAATGAAATGATGCTCCAAGCTCTGGGAGGAGGGGCGTGTGTGTGTGTGTGCACAACAGGCATGCTCTGGGAAGAGGTGTGCATGCATGGGTGCCCACAGCCATGCTCCTCTGTCCAGCACGACACAACTATCAGACAACAATCCCAGGAAGGTCTTCAAGAAACCCATGGATGAAGATGTTTCCTGTTTGGTCCAATTTGCAGCGATCTTCAATTGTTTCTAAAGAGCCAAGTTGGAAAAAGGACTTGGTTTACCTGGCCCTGCAGGTAGAAGATCCTAGGGGAACCGGAATAGGAGCCATGTGTGTTGCTTATGGAGCAGTTTTGCCTGTGACCTACTTGCTTCATCATAGGGAAAACTACACAATACACGTGTTAGAGTCATTCCTTCGATGTAGCTACATGCAAGTGTTTGAAGGGGAAACCATCCCCAGAGGGTCTACTGGATTCTTTAGCACTGAACCTTTAGCTAATTCGGATTTTACACATTCTGGTCATCTGGTTTAGTAAAAGCCAGTCCTTCCTGGGGTGAAGAGATAGTTCAGTTGATAAAGTGCTTGCCATACAAGCATGGGGACCTGAGTTCCAACCCCAGAAGCCATGTGCTAAAGGCCCGGTGTGGTGGTATGTGCTTCCAATCCCAGCACTAGGGAGGCAGACAGACACAGGGAGGTCCCTGGGGCTCCCTGGCCAACCAACCTAGCCTATTTGGTATACTTCAGACAAGTGAGAGACCCTGTCTCTAACAGCAAGGTAGATAGCTGCTGAGGTCTGAGGACACCTGAGGTTGTCCTTTGGCCTCCATATACACATGCACACATATGCACATTCACAAATGCACACACACACACACACACACACACACACACACACGCACACCATGCTTGTGCATGTGCGGGCACAGATACCCATCACATAAATAAATAAATGTAATTTAAAATTTTTTTAAATTCTAAAGGCCAATGTCCTGGCTCTTTCCTCAGTTTAGTGTCATCTCGCCACATAGCAGTTACTCTTTATGTCATTGGCCCCACCCCAGGGGTCGTTGGCCCCACCCCAGGACTCACCTGACACTGTTTTTGTCCCACTGCACTCCCACCTCTGCTTCCATTGCTTGATCACCGAGTGTGCACTAAACTTCAATATCTTCTTCCAAGCTTCTTTTAATGCAACAGAATGAACACAGTTTGTTAGCATAAAATTCAGTTTTCTGAGCCGTTGTATGTACCCCAATGTAAATTCAAACCCTGGGTACCACCCAGGTATGAAACCAAGACAAGGCATCCTTGCTTTGTGGTAGGAGAGATGAGGGCATGGAGGAAAAGCTTTCACAATGGAGTGAGGCGCAGACAACAGCCAGGCCTCCAGAGAGGAAGCACACCGGGTGCCTCCATGTCTCCAGTGGAATAAATTATTTGCAAGGGCTGTGGTTACTGTTCAGTCTGAGTGAGCCCCACACAGCTGGGACACTCTGTACTTTTGATCTGGCCTTTCAAGCTTGGGCGATGCCAGGAAATTGCCTGTAATGGACTGAAGGCTCAGTATAGAAAATGAAAAGGGATTGTTAGAAAAACAATGGAGGCCACTTTCCTGCCCTCCCTTCCCACACCTGCTTTGTGCACAGAGTCCATCTTGGCTCCTGGGGGTGGGGGTGGGCTAGGACTGGCTGCCTGGAGCTGCAGGACCATGTGACCACAGCCTGACCACTTTTGGGGCAGGGGCCTTCCCTGGGTTCTGGGGCACACTGGCTGTGTTAGACAACCATGACACGTCACTGAGTCATTTTCGGTAGCCCAGTCATTTCAGTCACAGGAAGTCGTGCACCTGCAGCCCTTTGCTTTGAAAATGGTTAAGCTGGGGAAAGTGCTCAGTTGATCGGCTTTGTGCTCACGGTCACACCCTTGATCCTGGTGGGTACACAAACAGCCTCAGAAGTGGTATTGCACTGTTAACCCTGTGTGCCTTTGAACACAAGACTGGAACTTCCTTTCCATAAAAATGGAGTTATTCTGCTCTCATTGCATCCCACACCTGTTAAGTGGACTGAGGAAGACTTCCTTCCTTCCTCTCATGCTGGCCTCCAGGTCATAGGCCTGTGTTGGACTTTCCAGGGGAGTGACGGTGCCTGACAGGTGTGAACGCAGAAGGGCACAGAGCACAGCTGATTCTGCCATATAGACTGGAAATATGTGCTTCCTATTTCCATATGAGTGTAGTGTATGTCCTCGGGGTCTGACATGTGTTTGGGACAGAAATTTCCCCTTAGGGAGAAATATTGACATTAACTGGGCCCCAGAGCAGGGCAAACATGTCATTCATAATCATGCTGAGGTGACTGTTAACACTCTAACGAGTTCTGATGATACTGCATGAGGGCATTTGCTTCAAGTAATCCTGTGACAGAGGAAGCAGCTTTGAATGTCATCTCCCACCATGCAATGGAAACACTGAGCCTGAGAGTATTATGAAGCAAGTCAAAGGAAGGTGGGTGTCCTAGTTAGCTTTAACTGTCAACTTGCCACAGCCTAGAGTCATCTGAGAAGGGAGTCTCCCTTGATGGATTCCATGATCAGATTGGCTCATGGACATGTCTGTGTGTGGCGGGTTGTCTTGATTTTTATTTGATACAGGGGGCCCGGGCCACTGTGGGTGGAGGTACTATTCCTGAGACAGGTGGTCCTGGGCTGTGTAAGGAAGCTAGCTGATCATGAGCCTGTGAGCAAACCAAGAATGAGCCAGCAGGCTGGGCTCATTCATGGTTTCTGGTGTACATCCTTGGTTGTGAGTGAACTCCTTCCTTAGAGGTACTGCTGTGTGGAATAGCCAAAGATGCCTGCCTTCAGGCTCCTGGTTGAGTTCCTGCTCTGGCTTCTCTTGATGATGCCCTAGAAGCTGAAATAAACCCTTTCCTTCTCTAAGTGGCTTTTGTTCTATATGTTTTATCACAGCAACAGAAAGGAAACTAGAACAATGGGCTTGGAGTTAATGAAGAATAAATTAATTGGCAGAGAGGGTGAACCACGTGGCTCAGGTTCCACTGATTACTACTGGGAGCCACACAGGACTAGGCCACCTACTCTGGCATCCCCTTTGTCTAGAATAGTCAGCACAGAGGCATGAGAGGTAAGCTTGGAATGAACTATTTCTGTTGCTTCTAGTGTTAAGAGGCTGCTTTGAATGGCTTATTGGGTAGTATCTCCTATAGTTTTTGACATCTATAGCTGAGAGGGATAGGTACAGGTCAGTGGTGAAACACTATCCTAGCACGTACATCTATAGCTGAGAGGGATAGGTACAGATCAGTGGTCAAACACTATCCTAGCATGTACATCTATAGCTGAGAGGGATAGGTACAGGTCAGTGGTGAAACACTATCCTAGCATGTACATCTATAGCTGAGAGGGATAGGTACAGGTCAGTGGTCAAACACTATCCTAGCACGTACATCTATAGCTGAGACAGATAGGTACAGGTCAGTGGTGAAACACTATCCTAGCATGTACATCTATAGCTGAGACGGATAGGTACAGGTCAGTGATGAAACACTATCCTAGCATGTACAACTATAGCTGAGAGGGATAGGTATACAGGTCAGTGGTGAAACACTATCCTAGCATGTACACCTATAGCTGAGAGGGATAGGTACAGGTCAGTGGTCAAACACTATCCTAGCATGTACATCTATAGCTGAGAGGGATAGGTACAGGTCAGTGGTCAAACACTATCCTAGCACGTACATCTATAGCTGAGACAGATAGGTACAGGTCAGTGGTGAAACACTATCCTAGCATGTACATCTATAGCTGAGACGGATAGGTACAGGTCAGTGATGAAACACTATCCTAGCATGTACAACTATAGCTGAGAGGGATAGGTATACAGGTCAGTGGTGAAACACTATCCTAGCACGTACACCTATAGCTGAGAGGGATAGGTACAGGTCAGTGGTGAAACACTATCCTAGCACGTACATCTATAGCTGAGAGGGATAGGTATGGGTCAGTGGTCAAACACTATCCTAGCACATACATGTATAGCTGAGAGGGATGGGTATACAGGTCAGTGGTGAAACACTATCCTAGTACGTACATCTATAGCTGAGAGGGATAGGTATACAGGACAGTGGTCAAACACTATCCTAGCATGTACACCTATAGCTGAGAGGGATAGGTACAGGTCAGTGGTGAAACACTATCCTAGCACGTACATCTATAGCTGAGAGGGATAGGTATACAGGTCAGTGGTCAAATACTATCACAGCACGTACATCTATAGCTGAGACAGATAGGTTCAGGTCAGTGGTCAAACACTATCCTAGCATGTACATCTATAGCTGAGAGGGATAGGCACAGGTCAGTGGCCAAACTATCCTAGCATGTACATCTATAGCTGAGAGGGACAGGTACAGGTCAGTGGTCAAACACTATCCTAGCACGTACAAGGCCCTGGACTCCATCCTCATCAGAGAAATAAAACTTATTTTCTGGACTGAGGACAGAACCCTTCCCCATGGTAGTCAAGTGTACTTTTGAGATAAGATTTCCGTCATGGCCTTGAGTAAATAGCTCCTACTAAGAGAATCACAAACTGTTTCTTTGTAGATGAAGATCTTTCCCCTTTCCTGCATCGGGCCAGATCTGCTTGGGTAAACCGTATACAAGGTCCTTCCTGGTTGCCTGTGCTATTTTCAGACTATGAGCAGCTGGATGTATCATTTCATCTTCATCATATTGAAGTGGTACATATTATATGAGAGATAAAAGGTGACGTTAGGAAGTTGTTACCGTGGGACTGAGAGTGACTTGTAACACATAAAGCATAGTCTAGGCTCCAGCTACAGAACCAACATGGAAATAACTTTGGTGTGAAAAGAAAGTATTGGAGTGTGTAGACTTTGTTTTCTTTTCCTTCTGGGCATCATCCTGTCTACTTACGCTCCTGATAGACAGTAACACTACCCACTCTTATACACAGAGCCACTCTATCTTGGCATCCTAACAGCAGTGTCCTGATAGTGTAGAGACCAATGGACATCATTCGTTGTCCACGTCTTTCATGTGGTCGTTCAGTAGTCAGTGATTTCCCCATTGTTGAAATCAGGCTAGGCCCTGTCCTAAGTAACTCCATACTATAAAGAGCAGCGGCTTTTCAGGCTGTGTCTTCACCTAGGAGATGCCATTTTATAAGCAGCTTTTGACTCCATTTGAGGGAGAAGGTTGACTACAGGCCCTGGTTAGACTGAGAAACTGTACCATCTGTCAGGCACCACCCTTCAAGCATAGACTAATGAATGACTTATTCCTAGGAGGAGAAAGGGAGCCACACTATAGGTTTATTGAGGTGAATTGAAACTGTGGGGTCACGTGGATGATTAAAATCATATTAGGGAAATGAGGCTCAGTAACTTATCAGATATTCAAGACTAGGGAAAGAGTAACACTGTAGATCCTGTAAAGTAAGGGATGCTAATGTTGAGATGGTAGGCCCCACCCTAGCCTGTCATCTGACACCTGCTGTGTACATCAAGGATCAATGAGCAGAGGAATCCCAGTTGTCCATGGAGCTCTGCTTTGCTCACTTTCTGAAGTTCATGCAGCCTACAGGACCACCTGTGCATCACCTGTGCGCCACCTGTGCGTCACCTGTGCGTCACCTGTGCATCACCTTTTTGCTCATCTGGACCTGGACCTGAATGCACCATTTTCTGCTCTAGACCAGTGTCCTTCTCTTAGACCCTAGTTTGGCCTTTGATCTTGCAGCTGAGCTCTGTGGCTTTGCTCTCAAGCCCTGACTCAGCAGCTCCAGCAACAATTCCTTCCCTGCAATGGTCTGTTTCATTATCTTATCAATACAGATCTTTCAGGCCACTTCTGACAACTTTTTTTTTTTTTGTCTTTTTGAGACAGGGTCTCCCTTTAGTCCCAGCTGACCTGGAGCCCGAGATGTAGACCAGGCTGGCCTTGAACTCACAGAGATCCACCTGCTTCTGCCTCCTGAGTGCTGGGATTAAAGGCGTGCACCACCACGCCCTGCTCTGAAAACTTTTTAACTCTGCTATAGCCTCTTTAACTTGTGTTTTATTCTGTAAACCATATATACACATATATAGATCTACTGTGAAGTGTGTGAAATGATAGTTAATATTAAAATTAGTAACTAATTAAGATTAGAATAAAAGATTCTGCATTTCCTCCTCCAGGTAACCAAGGTAGATAGGAACATATGAGAAATTGTCACAAAAATTACTAAACTTTGTGAATTTATTGTTATCCAATAAATTCTGACACTGTGCAACAGGACAAGCATGTTCATCTATATTACTTACATAGCATAGCATGCTCATGACACCCATGCTATAGCTCTGTCTTCCTTTGTGCTTTGTCATTGTCCTTGAGTGGATAAACAGCAAAGAGTTGAAGATTCCGTTCTTCTGCATAAGTCTATATCTTATCTGTTCACACTTCAGTCATGCAGTCACACTTAATTACACATATGGCTGGTAAGTGTACTCTAATTTTGAACTAAGAAGGAGAAATAGATTCAATAAACAACCAACTAATCAGTTTCTACCTCACATTTAAAAATAAAGTTTTGGGGACTGGAGAGATGGTTCGGTGGTTAAGAGTGCTGACTGCTCTTGCAGAGGACCCAGGTTTGATTCCCAGCACCCACACAGCAGCTAAGAACTGTCTTTAACTCCAGTTCCAGGGGAATCTGACGCCCTCTTCTGACCTCCACGGCATTGCACGACACGCAATGGGTGCACCAACCTACACGCAGTCAGTACACTTATACATGTAAAAAAATAAATAAAAATAAATAAAAAAGTAAAGGTTTAGATTAGATTTCTCAAGTTCATTTGAGATCCTAATTTCAACCACTGGAAATATTCTAAGAATCCTTTGCTTCCTAGACTTAAGACCTTGTGTGTGAATTAATCCATGTATGAAGACCCCAAAATAAAGTATGTCTTTAGTGATATGAAAAATTACTACCTCTAAAAAAAAGGAAAAAAAGAAAAATTACTAGCTCTTGAGAGTGAAATTCGACAAGATGCTTCCATCAAGACAGTAAACAAAATGCTTTTTAAGAAATAAAAAAATAGGGGGATGTAGAGATGGCTCAGCAGTTAAAAGCACTGGCTGCTTTTGTAGAGGACCAGGGTTCTATTTCCAACACCCACATGGTGGCTAACAACCTTCTATAATCCAGTTCCAGGGAATCTGATGCCCTCTTCTTGGCTCCAATGGCATTGCATGACTCAAGTGCACTTACATACATGCAGGCAAAACATTCATGCTCATAAAAATAAGTAAATTAAAGAAAGAGAAATAAAAAAGTCATGCAATAAAGTATCCAACATAATGTCTTCTATCAACAAGTATAAAATTGGGCCAACTGCAAGGAACAAGTCTTGTCAGACTCTGGTTGACAGCCTGCAGGTAATGCAGCAAGTGAGGTAAAATATTAGTACCAGATTCCCACCTTGGGGGCACTGTCTCAACAGAGAATACTTGTGTCACTGAGTTGAGCAGACAAGAGATCTGGGTTCTGAGAGGTGGAGAGGTCTTAAATCCATGAGGGTAGGATAGAGTAGTATATTAATTTATTTTCTTGTAGCTGTGATAAAATACCCTGACAAAAGTAACTTAAGGGAGAAAGAGTTTATCCTGGCTTTAGTTCAAGGTATGGTCCATCATGGGACATCAAGGGAATAGGAACCTGAGCAGCCACATCACATCCATGGTTAAGGAACAGGGAATGCTTCTAGTGCTTGCTTTCTCTGTTTTTTTATGCAGTCCTGGATCCCAGACTGAGAGGCCTTTCCGCATCAGTCAACATAATCAAGGCAGGCATAACCACCTTCCTAGTGATTCTATATTCCATCATGCTGACAATTAACCCTAACCATCGCAAGTCCCAATGGGACCACTGCAGTGAAAGAATGTCCACACATGCATTCACTGGTCTCCCTGTAGTTCTTCTGCTGAGGACCATGCTCAGTATGGAAGATTCTATGATACTGGCCAAGGACTGAGAAGGTGGCAGGTGAATGGTGAAAATTCCATTCAGTCAAAGTATACAGACCTTGTTAGATGCTTGGGATACTCAATAGACACCAAATGACTCATGCTGTATGTAGCAACCTGCTAGCCCTGGGATTAGTGCAGTCAAAATGAAGGTGTATTTTTAGTCCTTTAGCTGTCCTGTGCATGCTAATGTCACTGAACATTTGTAATTTCTCTAACTGGTATTTTTTTTTTTTTACTTTTTAACATTAAAAATTTTTTTAATTATGTTTATGTGTGTGTGTTTGTGTATGTGCACATGTGCAGGGAGGCCAGAAGAGGGCATTAAATACCTTAGAGCTAGAGTTCTAGGATGTTGTGAGCCATCCAATGTCCAATGTGGGTGCTGGGAACTGAACCTGGGTCCTCTGCAAGAGCAGCAAGTGCTCTTAACTGTTGAGCCATCTCTCCAGCTTCCTGCAGGGGTCATGTTCGAGTCACACTATTGCATCTGTCACTGACACATAGATGATTTATGTTTTGTGAAATGAACGATGCATGCATGATAAATTTTGGGTGAGCTCAGATGGGAAGAACACCCAGGCTAATACAGGGTTCAAGATGATTCTGGTTTCCTTTTTCTTACAGTGTTGTGAAAGAATTTGGGCTAAGCTGGGTTTGGACTGCTTTCTTTTGTTGACCCAAGTTCATGAGTGGTACCTAACATCAAACCAGTCTCTTTTGTTACAGCAGACAATTAGCTTGGGAAAGAAAATTTCTCATGAGTCTTTCCCATTATTTATCAATTCTGAGGACCTTGAATAGCACTGAATACAAAATTGCATGTGAAAACCCTTGTCTACGATTGAGTAATTGGCTAACCTGTCACTCAGCTTCTGAATAAGGGGTCTTGTATAATTGTACCTGCAATTAGGCAGTTGTGGGACAGTTTTTGTGTTTCCAATTAATTTCTTGGGCTGAAACAGAGAGTGCTCTCTGTAAAGTTGGCATATTTTCTGATTTTGAGCCTTTGCAAATAGAAGATGACCCCAGAAAGGGGTGCAGAAAATATAAAGCTTGCTTGCTAAGCACCAATTAATGTCAGTAATCTGGTGCCAACCATCTAATACTTTTACATTCTAGAAAGAAATTTAAATATTATGATTTGGTCAATACACCAAAAATATAACTTATTACTCAACATCGACTTAACTACTGCTTCATTATCCAGAGTTGGTCTCATTCCTAAAATGTTCCTGTGAGCCTACAGAACTCGTTAGAGAGCTTTCTGAATTGTTCATGGAGAAAAACATAAACCAGACAAAGAAGACTTTGGGCCTTTACATAACTGGCTTAATCCAAGGTAATCCAAGTCTATACATTTTGCTTGTAGGCTTTTAATTTTCTGTTTCTTTTGGACAGAGTATTGTGTAGCACAGGCTGGCCTTGAATTCCTGATCCTACTGTCTCTATCTCCCAAGTGTGAGATGAGAGACATGTGCCACCATGCCTGGTTTACATTTTTTTGATATGCCTGAGTCCTGCTAGGTCTAGTATATATCTAACTTCTTTTTTTAAAGGTCTTAGTTTGAAGTCTGATGGTGCTTTAGGTGGATTATGCCAGTGTTTACTGACTTCGTGTTTTTGTACTTATGCTCATATTTGTTCTCTGGCAGATCCAAAGCTGTACAGTCCAGGTTCCCTTTCAAAATGGCCTTAAGAACACAAACAAAACAAACAAAGAAACAAAGAAACAAACATGCCCTTGCTTCTGTTCCAGCCCATGTCCACAAAGAGTGGTAGAACCAGGCCTTAGCCATCTTTTCTTGACCTGAGATCTCCCTAAAAGCCACATTTGGCCCTGGGTCCCGGGAGACGAGGCTCCTGTGCCATTTGTCCCTGCTCTCTGCCAGCTCCCCCAGGGCACTCTTCTGGCTCCTTGATGTCCTCCTTTTCACTCTCGGCTCCGGCCCAGCCTTGGCTTCTTGGGGAGCCCCAGCTACAAGCCACCAGTAGAATGAGATGAGGGTGAGCTCAGTGGGTATTGGGTTCATTGTAGTGTTCTAGGTCCCAGATTTCTCTCCAAATGCAGTTCTCAGTCCCTTTCTGATTTCTTTCTGTATTCTCCCCATCAGCACCAAGATATATAATGTGTAAAATAATTTAGAGTGGAAGAATGTATTGCAAGTTCAGAAGGTAAATTTTTTTTCCCTTTGGATTTATTTATTTTTGTTTTATGTGTATAAGTATTATGCCTGCATTTGTGTAAGTGCACCTGTGTCATGCCATGCCCTCAGAGGAGAGAAGAGGTCATTGGATCCCCTGGAACTAGAGTTAAGGATAGTTTTTAGCCACCATGTTGGTGCTGGGATTTGAACCCTGGTCTTTGGCAAGAACAGTCAGTTCTCTTAACTGGTGAACCGTCATCTCTTCAGCCCCAGAAAGTAAATTTAAAATATAAATTTTATTTAAATTCTGCTATTATTTGCAGAACTAAATGCCTACCTGCTTTAAAGTGAAGTAAGAATAGCTCTAAGCAATAGTCACAAACTGGCAGTGATGTTTACCTTTATATCATCCTGTTATCAAAGCAATGAGGTTTTCATTTTGTAAACTTGAGTCATCTTTTATTAAATTTCTTTTGTATGTCTTTTCATATTAATTTTTCTGAAAGAGGATTTCATGTATTTCAGGCTAGCCTTGAACACACTATGTAGCTGAAGATGACCCTGATACTCTGGCCCTCCTGGCTCCACTTCCTGAGTGCTGGAATTACAGTCCTTTGCCACCATACCTGGTTCATGCACTGTTGGGAATCCCACAACTTCCCTGTGGTAGGAAGCTATATTTGTTTGTTTTTGTTGCTGTGACAAAAATGCCCTGACAATAGCAATTTAAAGGAGAAAGGGCTTATCTTGGCTCACAATTCCAATCTATCGTTCCAGGGAAGTCATAGCAGCAGGAACTGGATAGAACTGGTCACATCACATCACATCCACAGTCACTAGCAGGGGAAGGTGTCAAGGCCCACCTACTCCAGCTCAGCTCACTTTCTTCACTTCTCCGAAGTCCTGACACCAGTCAGGGGATGTTCCCACCCACAGTGAGTGGGTCTTCCCACCTCAATTAACCAATCAAGATAATCTCCCATAGACCACCTCCAGACCCCCTCCAGCCCTTCCCAGGTCATTCTAGACTGTGTCCGGTTGACTGTTTTGAACAATCACACTAGACAAGCATATTGCCAACAGAGCTACAGCCCCAGCCCCTCATGAGTTTTCATTACAGTAATGGACATATGGTAAAAATTTTCACTTTCTGTTTATTGACATCCAAATTGCAAATCTATCCCTTTCTACCTTAACCATTGTACTTAGAATTTCTGAATTCCTGACAAATATTAATGTTTGGACTTGAGAATGGGAAATGAGAATTCTAAGGATCTCTGAAATCATTAGCTTTTATCCTTTCCTACAATATTTCATATGTGATTTTATATAGGTGTGAGCATGATGGTAAGCCAAATCTTTTTTATAATTAGGCTATACAAAAATTTAGAGATCTTTGGAAACAAAAGATAAAACAATGTATTATTATTATGGACTGATATATTGTGATGAGAGTGTTTTGATAACATATTAAAAATAATCTCTTGATATAGACATTTAATTACAGAAAACAGAAAGAATAACACAAAACACTTGCCAAGTGAAAGTCATTTAAAAATGGGAAGTTGGGCTGGAGAGATAGCCTAGTGGTTAAGAGCACCGACTGCTCTTTCAGAGGACCCGGGTTCAATCCCCAGCACCCACATGGTGGCTGAGACCCGTCTGTTAACTCCAATTCCAGGAGAACTCCAGTTCCAGGGGAATCCCAGACCCTCTTCTGACCTCCGAGGCATTGCAGGACACGGGTGCACAAACCTACATGCAGGCAGTACATTCATACACATACAAAAATAAATAAAATAAAAAAAATGGGAAGTTAACCCAGGTGTGATCGTACACACCTTTAATCTTAGCACTTGGGAGGCAGAGGCAGGCAGGTCACTGTGAGTTTGAGGCCAGCCTGGTCTACACAGGGAGTTCCAGTCCAGCTGAGGCTATATAGTGAGATCCTGTCCCCAAATCAAACACAAAACAAAAGGAAACAAAACAAAACAAAACAAAGATCACCAGAAAAGGGGAGAGATTACATAGTTGCTTAATGTTTAAAAGTTGCCATTTTTAAAAAATGCCTTTTTAAAAAAAGGCCATAAAGTACCAACCTTCCGTGTATTAGCTATTTATGAAGTGGGAGTGGGGGTGGGGAGATGGCACTCAGGCTGGCTAGACAAGCCCTCTATCATGAGAAAATCCTCAACCCCTGTTCTCTTCCACTTTGTACTGAGCTGGTTCATAATAAATGTGCATGAACTGAAGTTCCCAGAAATAAAAGCCATTCCTATGTAAACATGCTACAAGGCTGACTGGGGGTTAAAACTCTAGTGGTACCAGTGTGGAGGTACATGCCTTTAATGCTAGCAGGGGGATCCCTGTGAGTCTGAACCCAGCCTGGTCTGTGTAATGACTTCCAGACCAGGGAGGCCTATATAGTGATACATATCTCAAAAATAAATAAATAAACAATGAAAAAAAAGATTGTGCAGAGCTGGAGTGTTGCAGGTCTAGAGTTAAATCCTTCCTTCCTTCCTTCCTTCCTTCCTCTCTCTCTCTCTCTCTCTCTCTCTCTCTCTTTCCCTTCCTTCCTTCCTTCCTTCCTTCCTTCCTTCCTTCCTTCCTTCCTTCCTTCCTTCCTTCCTTCCTTCCTTCTTTCTTTCTTTCTTTCTTTCTTTCTTTCTTTCTTTCTTTCTTTCTTTCTTTCTTTCTTTCTTTTCAGATAGAGTCTTACTGTGTATCCCTGATTGGCTTGGAACTATGTAGGCTGCTCTGGAACTCACAGAGACCACCTGCCTCTTCCTCACAAGTGCTGGGATTAAAGGTGAGCACTACCTCGCCAGTATCTTGGGATTTCCTTGGCTCCCTAATCAGCTGTTTCTCCCTCACTCCTGAATTTGAACTAACATTCCTCCTTGTGACTGTCAGATAAATTCTTTTGGAATCTACAAACAGGCTCCAAATGCTAAGAATGTCACTAGGCAGTATCCATGGCCTATAGCAGAGATGTCCCTGGTTTTCTGTGACCCCCCACTGAGCGATGTTTCCACAAATGTATTTGAAAAGTGTTTTGATTTACAACTTTCTGTATACTCTTAGTAAAAAGAAACTTCTTGAGACTTTTATCACATTAGAACATACTGTTTGAAGTAGCCTGAATCCATGTTCCTGGGCCATGGTCACCCATATTGATAGAGAATACTGGGGTGTTTCGGAGTGACAGAATCTTTAACATGGAGCCAGGGCCAGAAGCCACCCCTGCCCCCCAGGCCAGTGGCTTTCATTTCTTGTCTGGAGAATTCAACGTATAAATTCATGGCCCCCAGAGGGTGAGTTTTAGAGAGAAGTTCATTGTAGATTCGTAGGTAAGTGCTTGAGATGGATAAGAGAGAGAGAAAAGGAGGGAGCAAAAGAGGGAGGGGGAGGGAGAGAAAAAAGGGAGAGGAGAAAAAGAGAGAGAGGTGTCTGTAAATAGGGTACCATCAGTCCATCGAGTTGCTCCTCTGGGGCAACTGTGAGGAGTTGGCTTTACCCACAGTGGCTTCTGGAGATTAAACTTGGGTCACGAGGCTTGAGTGGTGTGTGCTTGTATGAGCCGCCCACTCCCACCTCCTGTTGCCCCCACACTCTCTCTTCTTCCTTGAGGCGAGAGCTAAGTTTTCTTGTCCAGAGGCCCCTTGCCTAGGGCTCCGCACTTCTCTAATAGGGTCAACTGTTTCTCCTGGCCCTGCAACACGTTTTGCTATTGGAATTAATATCACTCCTCTAATTTTGAATTCTTTGTCAGTTTCTGATTTCATGTTCAAGAATTCCACAGCAATGCTGCCTCTTCTCTTTTCATTTCTTTTGAGGAAAAAAAAAACCTTACCAAAAATGTAGCCTACAGCAAATATTCAAATACTAGAAAACACTAGAGAATGGTGTTGGGTATTATTCAAATAGTGTAACACTAGGCTCTCCTGGCATGGTGAACAGCCTGGTGTGGGATTGTGTGTTAATATTGGCAATTTAAGGGTTTATTTTCCTTCCAAAACTTATTTCTTGGAATGATACACATAGGCATTATGGAAAGTATACTGTGTATAAATATATTAATATTTATTTTGTTAGCAATAATGGCACATGCTAGGAACAGGCAAGACCAGAACTACTTCTATAAAAGTGTGACTTCCACTCGAGAGCCACTGATAGAGCATGCTCAGCTCCCTCAGGGTCTCTTCTGGGTGTTCAGAACTTTGGACCTTCACCTTGGACTCCTTCCTGCTCCTGCTTGCTTTGAATCCGTGGGTTCCATGGAACTCATAATATCTTGATGGCTAGCTCTATTACTTGTAGGGAAATTATATTCTGATCCTCCTGTTCTTTTAATTGACTTTTCTTAGGACTTGGGACTCAGAGAAGCAAGGATTTCCTGAGACGGTCAGGGGAGGAAGTCCCATCTTGTAAATGTTGGTTATCTTTGGCTAAGTGGTGGAACTCATAGGCAGTGGCTAGAGATGACTGGCTTGTGCTCTGCAGTTTTGGGGTGGTGGTGATTCTGAGTTATTTATACGACAGTGACAGGGTACCTCTACACCTCTTTGTGCCTCAGAAAGGCTTGCGGCAAAGTTAATTCATGCCAAAACAACTGAGTGTGAGATTCTTGTTCTTTGGGGTCAACCAGATTAATTATAAAAACATTCAAGAGGGTTAGGCTGGGGAGGGGGAAGAGATTAGTAAATTGAGAGTACCAAGAAAATGACTTTGACCAGGGACATGTTCCCTAGAAACTTTTCTGTAAGTGTCCTTGTGGAAGGGAGAAGGGGTTTGCCATTGGTGGCTACAGAAGGATTGACTGGAAGGGGGTAGAGAGCAACCCCAGGTAACTGTCCATCACTCTCAATGTCTGAGTTGCTCCTGAGCCCACAGGGTTTTCTCCCAGTTCTAGAGGAGAAGGGGCTGGCCCCCTCATAGCCTTCATGAAACACCCTTCCTAGGATGACTTCCTATGAGCTGACTCATAGGCTGGTATCTGCCATGACTTCCTGGAGGGTGAGGAAATAGTCCCATGGTGGATGGGATGGTAGTGTCAGTGAGAGAAAAGCCCCCTTCTCGTCATCTTACTTGATTTTGCTTAATTATGACTATCATAACCAAATACTTCTCTACCAGACAGATGGAAGAAAATGTTCCGGTTGCTGCCATGCCATGTATCTGTGGAATTTTGGGTTTATTTAAGAAACAGAGTTGATAAAACCCAGGGTTTTTAAACTGGGGAAAATTCTTTCATCATGGGTTTGATGAATGGGACTCTGGGATGTGTGTTTTCTTTATACAGTGCAGGGCTGGCAATCTTTCCTCTTTGCTGTAAAGTTGAATGTCAGTGGAATTCTCAGATGGGTAACTGGAGTTTTGCTCAGGTAGACAACATCCCACATCCTTAAATTTATAAGATAAACACGAATGTGTGAGATTAGGCTGGTGCTCCTTTTAAAGTGGTTTCTTGGCTCATTAATATGAATTTAGATTCAATACACTGTAATTATGAGCCATGTACATGCTCTGGTACAACATATATTAGATTGTTGATTAAATTACCCCGAATATAATAAGCTAATTTGCCATATACTGTATTACAGCGATAGTGCTGGAGGTGATGATATGTTTGTGAACATGTAGAAAGCACATTTTTTGCTTGCAACTGATAATTTGCCACTCACTCAGATGCCATAAATACTGGTTTTGGCAAGGAGGAAATCATGGAATTTATCTCTGATCTAAACTGTGGTTTGAATTTTAGACCAGAAAGCATTTTTTATTGTCCCTGAGTTATAGATGAACTGCTTGCTTTTATTAGTGTGCCAGGCAGTAACTTTCCTCCATGGTGGTAGGCCATAGCACACACTGTGAACCTCTGGACCAGGGCCAGGAGAAGGCTCTGGCTCCAGGACCACTTAGCCCTGTGACCGTGAATCTGCACTTGGCCTTCCTGCGTCTCCAGTTCATCTTCCTGATGTTTGGGTAGCTCAATTCAGAACTTAGACCCTTTTATTTCTTTGATCTGAATTATACCTAGGGAACTCAGATGATTCCCTATTGGACCTCTTTAACCCCTTGTAATACCCCACACACTGTTTAAGAAGGTTCAAGAACAGAGATGCAGACTGACTCAGTCCTTCCAGAGGGACTCGGGGACACCTAGAGTTTGAAGAACTGCCTGTGAGTTATCTAATCAGGCATTTATAAGTGTGTTTCCAAATGTAAAACACTGGGAGCATGTATGTTTGCCACGATGTTTTCCCTGGTCCTCAGGGATGCTCACACAGGGGGAGGTCGTAGTGGCTTCCTCTGGGCCTTGGCTGCTTCCTGAGGCAGAAGAACTCTGCTAGTTTCTTGGCAAGAAGTTGGGCTTCCTACCCTTTCACATTTTGCCCTCCGTGCCTGTTTTTTTTTTTTTTCCAAGTGTGAGTCAGGGTATGGCTAGGCAACCGGCCTGGACTGTGAACATTCTGGCCTCTGGGGTCTAGCGAGGAAGACTCAAAATAGCAGAGTGCTTTCTGCCAAAGTCCATTAGTTTTGTGTCAAAATCCGTTAAACATGGATTTTAAAGGAAGGTTATCTGTACTATGCAAGTTTCTCTTCCAGTAATTAAGGTGAGCTATAAGTCTTTCTATTCATCTGAAAACCATTTATTACATCTGAAGTGCAGGGTTCTCCACCCACTGAAGGCAAGAGGAATTGAGGAGAGAGGCTCAGCCTCTGTTGTGAGGTTTCTTGCATGTCTTTATAGATGGCCTGTCTCACCACATGCTAAGTCAGTTCTCATGTTGATATGAAGAAATTCTGTAGACAAGGTGGATATTTAAATCAGTACTCTGTGAGAAAAGCAATGGGTGGGCTTCATCCAATTAGTTGAAGTTCTTGAGAAGAGGACTGAGTTCCCCAAGGAAAAGGGGATTCTGTCTACAGATGGTCTTTAGACCTGTACTGTACTACAGATTTGGCTTCTATAACCATGTAAATCAATTTCTTAAAAAATCTCTCTCTCTCTCTCTCTCTCTCTCTCTCTCTCTCTCTCTCTCTCCCTCCTCCTCCTTCCCTAATTACTTTCTGACATATTTGTTCTGTTTCTAGCTGTACAGAACCCTACCTGCCTGCACAGAGCAGGCTTTTCAGATACGGAACAGAGAAGAATTGAGTTTAAGAGGAATGAACCACCAAGTCTAGCTGTCGGGAGGAGGGAGATATCTACTGGATGAAGAAAATTAGTAGAGATTAACCAAGGGCCTGAAGAGGGGAGTAGTTTCAAGTCAGAAGAAACAACACCAGAAAGGCATAGATTGGAGAAAGATTTGCCCAGTCGAGACCAGAGGCAGGAGGGGAAGTAGATCAGCTTGGACCTCGTGAAGAGCTTCCCAGTGTTAGAACTGGTCCTTCCTTTGATAATAGCCCCAAGGGCTTGTACTGGCAGGGGATGCTAAAGGAACACTCTCTGCTAAGCTTTTCTGGTGTAGACCTGTTAATTACTGAGATGTGTAGGAATTGTACCATTTCCTTTTAACAGGAAAGAAAACTGAGGCTCAAAGAAGAAAGCAGACCCGAAAGTGGATGGCCAAGCCCAGGCTTGGCTGCAGGCCAGCTCTCCAGCTGCAGGTCACGGCCTTGAGCAATGGCAGGGTTGCACTGCCCCATTCCTACCTGTCTTGCCTCTGTTCTGGCTTCCGCTGCTGTGACAGTTACCAACACTGCAGTGCCACTCACCCAAGTGCCTAAAGAGGTCCACTGTCTTAGGGTTTTGTTTGTTTGGTTTTTGGAGACAGGGTCTGTCCTAGCTAGCTTTTTTTTTTTTTTATTTTTTTTTATTTTTTTTTTATTAATTTTTATTTCTGTATGTGTATGAATGTACTGTCTGCATGCAAGTTTGTGCACCCGTGTCGTGCAATGCTGCGGAGGTCAGAAGAGGGTGTCGGATTCCCCTGGACCTGGAGTTCTCCTGGAATTGGAGTTTCAGACGGTTCTCGGCCGCCATGTGGGTGCTGGGGATCGAACCCGGGTCCTCTGTAAGAGCGGTCGGCGCTCTTAACCGCTATGTCCTAGCTAGCTTTAACTGTCAATTTGACACAGCCTAGAGTCACTTGAGCAAGGAGGATTGCCCAGATCTTACTGGGCTGTGAGTTTGTCTTGATTGTTGATTGAAGAAAGTATGGGCCCAGTCCACTGAGGGCAGCACCACTTCCTAGGCAGGCTGTCCTGGACTACATGGCTAAGCGTGAGCCCATGAATGACCCAGCAGGCAGTGTCCTCCATGATTTCTGCTTCAGGTTCTTACTTGAGCTCCTGTTTCGAGTTGTTCCAGTGAGAAGCCAAATAAACCCTTTCTTCTCCTAAGTTGTTTTTGGTTAAAGTATTTTATCACAACGACAGAGTGACAATAGGATGGGGTCTTACATAACCCAGGCTGACCTTGAACTCACGTTTTAGCTGAGATGATGACCTTGAACTTCCTTCTCTCCTGCCTTTGCTTCCCAAATGCGGGGATCGCAAGCAGACATTGCCACACTCAGTTTATGTGGTGCTGTGAATCTAACCTTGGGCTTCGTGCTCACTGGGCAAGCACTCTACTGACTGAGGTACAGCCTCAGCTTGTAGCCCAGACTGGCCTCACTGCCTCATCGTTTGCCTACTGGCACATGCCACCATGACAACCATTTCCTTACTTGACTCCTGCAAAGAGCCTAAGAAGTAGAAAGGACTGCTGGGATCATTTCCTATCCCACAAATGAAGAAACTGAGGCCCAGAGAACTTACAAAATGGTAGCAGGTCTGAGGTTGGTGCTCTCTGCAGCTTCTCCTGACTCTGACCTGGGCTTTTTACATAGTCCAACAAAGACCTGATGTGGACACTAAGGTTTGAAAATGATCATTTTCCCCAGCAACTCAGCCTGAGGCCCCAGAACCCAGTAAAGGAGGTTATCAGAGGGCATACGTGTTTAGACATCTGGCCTCCAAGAAAGGCAGGGCCCCTTTGGGAGGATCTCGTTTTCTTCTCTGTATGGTTTCCATTAGCCCTGGGTTTCGATTCTGCCCTTCTGAAGCTTTCCCTGAGAATCTCTTTGCGGGCTGATTTGTGCTTCTGATTCATGTTTTGAAATGTCATTCTGCAACATCTTTGGAGAGTGCCTATCAGGAAGTAGGGAAGATTAAATGAAGTCCTCAGGGTGGGCCCCTAAGTTGGTGGGATTCCTACTCAAGGTAGGAAGTGAAAGAATTCCCACTTCGTGTGTCCACAGAGGAGTGGTGGCCACTTGCAAAATAAGGAGCCTGCCTTGTCCAGAATCCAAGCCAGGTGCACTGTAGTCTTGGACTTATGGTTTCCAGCACTGAACTGTGGGGATCAGTGTGTGCTATGGAAGCTGCCCATCTGTGGTATTCAGCTATGGCCTCCTGAGCAGATCATTATAATCACTAATTGTTGCTGGGCAAGACAGACTGGACTTGTGCAGCTAGAGAAGAGCCAAGGAAAGGAAGTGAGCCAACAGCATCATTCCTCATGCTTGGGTCAGTTCTGAGGGTCCTGAGTGCTCATCTTAAGACTTGGAGAGTGGTGGATTCTTACTTACAAGTGGCCCCAAAGTGGTCAGGAAAAGCCTTTATTGACGCAGCGAATGGGTGGGACTCATGGACAGACCCCTCTCTCCACTAGACCAGGGGGGAAGCCTGTCTCCAGTCCCCTCAGTCCCAGCTCTTCAAACTGCCTCAGTGACAGGCCAGCTCTTGGGCCATTGTTAAGCATCTGATAAGCCAACTCTGAGTGGAATTCAGCAAAGCTTTCTGGCTTCCATGTCAATGACTTGGCCATGTGGAGGGGAGGAGGGATGATTGCACTGCTGCTGTCTACATCTCTGTATTGTCAGGGATCTACACCAACACTCACGAGCTTCTCAAATGCATTATTTCTCATATGCATGAATCTTTTTTTCTTCACAGACCCCTCTGAAAGTGATGGCACTGTGGTTTCCCATTTGCGGGTAGGTGGAGGTGGCCACTGTCTCTCCCACGATACTCCTCTATCCCAAACTCCTCTCACAGCTTCCTTGAGTCATGTCCCTTGACTTTGCCATCCTCTGTTCTTTGGTGATTTCCCCATTTCTCAAACTCTTTAACTCAATCTTTCCATGGATTGGTCATTGGTTGCTAGCCTCAGCCCTGGCCCAGGAGTCCAGGCTAGTCAAGCTGACTTGCACCACAAGCATCCATGTCACTTGCTGTGAGTCAAGGATCAGGTGAGTCAAAGACCAGTCATGACAGAGCTGAGGTGAGCCATCCTGCCTGGCACATAGGGAAAGGCTTTCAATGAAGACAGGGTTAAGAGACAGTGTTATTTCCTGATGGTCATTCAGAAAATGGGCAGGATTTGGACAGAGATGGAGGAGGAGAAGTGACATTAATGGGCTCCCCTCTGCAGGTGTGGTTTGGGCCCCTGTAAAGATGGGTACAGGCTAGGGTGTCCTGTTTGGTTCACATGGAGAAAGGAATAGAGCCCACGCCATCTTGCCAAAGATGACCAGCAGGGGCATGCGTGACATTGGAGGCCAGGACCCCTCTGCCATGCCTGCCTATTTCTGGGCCCCCACATCCTTCCTTCTACTATTTCCTCTGCCTACAGCCTCACACACCTGAGCATCCTGTTCTCAGCTCAGTCTAACCCCATTCTTCCCCTGTCCTCTGTGTCTCTAGGTGATATGGGGTAGACAGTGACCACTTGGTTGCACTTATGGCCCTGCCAGGCCCTGCCAGGTGCTGATGAGTAATTTATCAAAACACTGATGAATATTTTGTTAAATAGGTGGCTGGTCAGGGTGCACTGGAGCTGGAAGTTAGATGGCCCTAAGCTTGTTTGGTGTTACAGTGGCCACATGGAACATGACTAGAGAGAGGGGGACCAGGCTTCAGACATAAGCTGAGATCTTGGCCACTCTGATACTCAAATCCCAAATGCTCTTGAAAGCAACAGTGGGTGCTCACAGTGGTTAAGAGAGTGAACAAAACAACACAGGTCAACACCTGAGACCTGGGCACCAGGCAGAGCCTGGTTCAAACACTGGTACCGTGTCTATTGAAGGGAAAACTGACATCTTGGTGAACTGAGCTTACACATCCGGAATTCAGGATGTAAATGAGCATCATACCATTGCTACTAGGCATTCTGCCAGGATGAAGGCTACAGTGAAGGCACCAGTGGGAACTGGTACTCCCTAGCCAATGACCATCAATAGGACACAATTTAAATAGGCTCAGTTAGAGTCACCTAAACTATATGGTGCAGGGGTGAACTAAGCACAATAACACTTGGCACCAGTCCCAGGAGAAACAGGCAGAATGCCTATCACAGAATCCTAAGACCCTCTGCTTTGAAAATGAGGCTGTTGCTGGCTGTCCTGCATGGAGTTTCTGCCTGATCCCTTGGGTCTACTGACACTCTGCTGTGTTAGTGACCTTCTCATTTCTACAACCAAATACCTGACAAAAAGCAACTCAGGGAGGAAGGGTTTCTTTTGGCTAATGACTGAAAGAGTACAGCCCACCATGTGGGTGTGGTAATGAAACTTTGTGTGTGGCTTGAAGCAAGAACTTGTAAGACCTGTCCTGGAAGATCTCTGGTTATCTGATATCTCTGTGGGCATTCAGTTGCCTCTGTGAGTTATCTGTAGTAGGAAGATTTGGGATATTACAATGATTCTTGCTTCACCCTATCTCTGCAAAGTTCCAGGACTGGATGCCCTCTCCCTTGAGGCATTGAGCAAAATGTCACACCTCTAGTTACCTGTTGCACAAACCGGAGCTCTGCAGCCCCCCAATTAGAGCCAAGGTGGTTCACCCCTCCCTTCCACCTGCCCCCCACTTCCTTGCCCAGAGCACAGTAGCCTTCAATATATAGACCTCACTGACAGAAAATAAACGGAGTTACTATCTCCCCGGCTCTCTGTCCTCGTGTGTGAGTCTGCTCATTTTCCACGGGTGATCACCTGCGGTTTTCCCTCCCCGCTTCTTGCCAGAGCTAAGCCTAGAGACTGTGGGCCTGAAGGTAGGAGACAAGTCCTGGAGCTGAGCCAAGAAGAGAAGAACAGCTTGTGGAATGCGATCACGGGTGACTCAAAGACATTGAACAACAACATATGGGGAAGACCTGGCAGCATTCACAGCAGCAGGAACCCAAGTCTCAAATACAGTGAGTTATTGCCTGACAATGGGTTTTTTTAGGCTCTAAAGCCTGTGATCTCTTTTGTAAACCATGCTATTTATTATTTTCATTCCTTGTCTTTTTCTACTCATAAAGTTTAATGTAGAAGACCATTGCATACATATTTAGAGGGTGTGCATAATCAAAAAGACATTAAGAAACACTGTTTCAAACAGCTAGACCTAATTCTGATTGGAAAGACAGGAGGAATTCATGGATGTTAGCCCATCACAGAGCATTTGCTAATTGCTAACAAGAAGCACCAGGAGTGTCTTAGGGATTGTGGCGATAGCTTAGCTTCTTTTTAGTTTTTTTTTTTTTTTTGTGTCGTATGTATATGAGTGTGCATGTGGTGGCCAACAGTGAAGTTGGATGTCTCCTTCAGTTGTTCTCCACCTTATTTATTGAGACAGGGTCTCTCACTGAACCTTGAGCTCTCAGATTGGACAAACCTAGCAATCCTTCACCTCAGGCTTTAGCACCAGGCCAAACCAAATTCCCATACTGGAACTTGGATTTATTTAAGAAAAAACCTGAGAAAATTACTTGGGTTTTGTTATTTCGTTTTGGATTTTATTTCCTTTTGCCTTCGCTTCCTGGGTACAGAGTACTTCCTGGGTACTTCTCTGTCTCCAGAAAGAGATTTGTTCTTTGACCTGATACTTCTTTCTTCTTCTGGATCCTTCCAAGGATTGTGCAGGAAGTTAGGCAGAAAATGCCTCTGGGCTTCATACCTGGTGTATCCTGAGCCCTAGGCACCCTCTTGCCTCCACCTCCCAAGTGCTGGGATTGCAGGTACATGCTGCCGCAGCCAGCTTTTTATGTGGGCACCAGGGATCCAAACTCAGGTCTTCATGCTGATGTCAGAAGCATTTTACTAATCAAACCATCTCCCCAGCCCCAAACTCCATCTGCTATGTAATTAATGGCAGAGCTGCAAAGGGATAGAGGAATGTTTGCAAGAACTTGATTTTTCTTCTCTTAATGGCAGTTTTGATCTAGTGACCTTATAACTATTTATCTTGTAAATATGGGCTCTATTCAGTCTGATAATTTCCCTTTGAAATAGTAGAACAGATCAGCTCTGAGAGAACCTATCACGCCTTAGGAATGGTGGTGTGTGGGTGCCTTATCGCAGTAGAGCCAAAACCAGAGGAAAGAGAAGGAGGTGCCCACCCATTAAGTGTGCAGCTTTCCCTTAGCTCTGACTCTGACAAACAGGTAGAAGACAGTAAGGGCCAGGGCATCCTTTTTAGTAGTGAGTGCAACCCCCCCCCCTTCTGCACACTAGCATCTTGGGAGCCGGAGGTCACCCACCCGCACATACAAATGAGACTCATTAACGCCAGGGGACCAGGAGGGTGGCAAGGGACATTATTGCAGCTATTCTTTCCTTTGACAAAGGAGCTCGTCGTCAGGCTGCCTTCCTCTTTCCTCATCTGTCATTGAAGCAGAAGCGGGGACAGGCCAGGCTGAGAGAAACCTCCACTAACTGCATCCTAGAACTTTAGGAGGCTCAGCTGCTCTGAAGAGAAAAAAGAACTCAATGCATCTTGATGAACAACTTCCCCTCCCCACACCCTGAGCTGACCTGGAGAAGCTGCCAGTTCAGGCAGATTCTGAATCCTTCCGGAGGCATGGTGCACTGAGTAGTGGTGGTGGATGAAGGTGTGGGAAGATCCAGTTTGAACTGGGGGCTAGTTCTCAGCTAGCATGCCTCAGGGTACCATGTGGATGAGAGTCAAGGGATTTCTCTGACCCCACCCCAAGGAGGAGCAAACAATGTGGCCTAGGTGTATGATGCTGGGTGGAGCTGCAATGACAGGGAGTTGGTGGGGGGGGGCTATGATTGGTCCTGGGAACTGACATCATTTGGTTTATAAAAGCAGGCTGTAACAAGGAATAAATTGAATTCCCATTAACATCATTATGGAATTCCTGGCCGTCATTTTATTAATTATTGCCATATAGGCCAAGGCAGGCCTGCATTTTATTTGAGTGGCCAGTGGGTTGGAAAGAGGTCCCCGTGTAGTCCACCAATCTGGATAGCTGGTGTTGTGAGTGGACATAGGCTGAAGATAAGCCAACAGTGGTTCCAGGCTAAGGACCTGAGTTGAAAGTACCACCCAGGCTGGGCTACGGAAGTAGCTGGCTGGTCTATGCACCGAGAGGCCAGTTCCCTGCAGCAGCTGCTGGCAGGTGCTTTGTCCCTGTCCCCTTAGCAAGGCAACGTGGTCCTTGTTCGGCACAAAAGAAAGTTTCCTACACGTAGGTATAGTACGTTACTTGTAGTGTGAAGGTGCCCTGTGGCTCTTTGGAAAGTTGTGCCTAGTGGGGCTGAGATGGATATGTGTTAACATTCTTTGCTCTTTATTCATGTGGCCTGAATGGGACTCACTAGGGCTTGTGACTGTGGCAAAATACCCTTTAGCACTCTGTGAGACTGGAAGCCATGAAGGAAGCTGAAAAGTTCTCAAGCAGGGAGCAAGCAGCTTCTGTCAGCAGTCAACCTGGGACAAGGCACCTTAACCCATGTGGCACAGCTGGGCATCCAGCCAGAATCACCCCTTATACTTTTATGCTCTGTTGGAATTTGCCCAGTCAATAGGGAAATGTCCTTATGCTATAGTGTATAGGGTTTTCACTAATTTAAAGATGTTAAAGGTTTTCAGTTGGGGGAACAGAGGTAGGGCCAGCAGACAGGTAGAGGTAGGGCCAGCAGACAGGTAGAGGTAGGGCCAGCAGACAGGTAGAGGTAGGACCAGCAGACAGGTAGAGGTAGGACCAGCAAACAGGCAGAGGGAGGGCCAGCAAACAGGTAGAGGTAGGACCAGCAGACAGGTAGAGGTAGGACCAGCAGACAGGTAGAGGTAGGACCAGCAGACAGGTAGAGGTAGGACCAGCAGACAGGTAGAGGTAGGACCAGCAGACAGGTAGAGGTAGGACCAGCAGACAGGTAGAGGTAGGACCAGCAGACAGGTAGAGGTAGGACCAGCAGACAGGTAGAGGTAGGACCAGCAGACAGGTAGAGGTAGGACCAGCAGACAGGTAGAGGTAGGACCAGCAGACAGGTAGAGGTAGGACCAGCAGACAGGTAGAGGTAGGACCAGCAGACAGGTAGAGGTAGGACCAGCAGACAGGTAGAGGTAGGACCAGCAGACAGGTAGAGGTAGGACCAGCAGACAGGTAGAGGTAGGACCAGCAGACAGGTAGAGGTAGGACCAGCAGACAGGTAGAGGTAGGACCAGCAGACAGGTAGAGGTAGGACCAGCAGACAGGTAGAGGTAGGACCAGCAGACAGGTAGAGGTAGGACCAGCAGACAGGTAGAGGTAGGACCAGCAGACAGGTAGAGGTAGGACCAGCAGACAGGTAGAGGTAGGACCAGCAGACAGGTAGAGGTAGGACCAGCAGACAGGTAGAGGTAGGACCAGCAGACAGGTAGAGGTAGGACCAGCAGACAGGTAGAGGTAGGACCAGCAAACAGGTAGAGGGAGGGCCAGCAAACAGGTAGAGGTAGGACCAGCAGACAGGTAGAGGTAGGGCCAGCAGACAGGTAGAGGTAGGACCAGCAAACAGGTAGAGGGAGGGCCAGCAAACAGGTAGAGGTAGGACCAGCAGACAGGTAGAGGTAGGACCAGCAGACAGGTAGAGTTAGGGCCAGCAGACAGGTAGAGGTAGGGCCAGCAAACAGGTAGAGGTAGGGCCAGCAGACAGGTAGAGGTAGGACCAGCAGACAGGGTAGAGGTAGGACCAGCAAACAGGTAGAGGTAGGGACCAGCAGACAGGTAGAGGTGGAACCAGCAAACAGGTAGACGTAGGACTAGTAAACAGGCAGAGGTAAGGCCAGCAAACAGGTAGAGGTAGGACCAGCAAACAGGTAGAAGTAGGACCAGCAGACAAGTACAGGTAGGACCAGCAAACAGGCAGAGGTAGGACCAGCAAACAGGTAGAGGTAGGACCAGCAGACAGGCAGAGGTAGGACCAGCAAACAGGTAGAGGTAGGAGCAGCAGACAGGTAGAGGTAGGACCAGCAGACAGGTAGAGGTAGGACCAGCAGACAGGTAGAGGTAGGACCAGCAGACAGGTAGAGGTAGGACCAGCAGACAGGTAGAGGTAGGACCAGCAGACAGGTAGAGGTAGGACCAGCAGACAGGTAGAGGTAGGACCAGCAGACAGGTAGAGGTAGGACCAGCAGACAGGTAGAGGTAGGACCAGCAGACAGGCAGAGGTAGGACCAGCAGACAGGTAGAGGTAGGACCAGCAGACAGGTAGAGGTAGGACCAGCAGACAGGTAGAGGTAGGACCAGCAGACAGGTAGAGGTAGGACCAGCAGACAGGTAGAGGTAGGACCAGCAGACAGGTAGAGGTAGGACCAGCAAACAGGTAGAGGTAGGACCAGCAGACAGGTAGAGGTAGGACCAGCAGACAGGTAGAGGTAGGACCAGCAGACAGGTAGAGGTAGGACCAGCAGACAGGTAGAGGTAGGACCAGCAGACAGGTAGAGGTAGGACCAGCAGACAGGTAGAGGTAGGACCAGCAGACAGGTAGAGGTAGGACCAGCAGACAGGTAGAGGTAGGACCAGCAGACAGGTAGAGGTAGGACCAGCAGACAGGTAGAGGTAGGACCAGCAGACAGGTAGAGGTAGGACCAGCAGACAGGTAGAGGTAGGACCAGCAGACAGGTAGAGGTAGGACCAGCAGACAGGTAGAGGTAGGACCAGCAGACAGGTAGAGGTAGGACCAGCAGACAGGTAGAGGTAGGACCAGCAAACAGGTAGAGGTAGGACCAGCAGACAGGTAGAGGTAGGACCAGCAGACAGGTAGAGGTAGGACCAGCAGACAGGTAGAGGTAGGACCAGCAGACAGGTAGAGGTAGGACCAGCAGACAGGTAGAGGTAGGACCAGCAGACAGGTAGAGGTAGGACCAGCAGACAGGTAGAGGTAGGACCAGCAGACAGGTAGAGGTAGGACCAGCAGACAGGTAGAGGTAGGACCAGCAGACAGGTAGAGGTAGGACCAGCAGACAGGTAGAGGTAGGACCAGCAGACAGGTAGAGGTAGGACCAGCAGACAGGTAGAGGTAGGACCAGCAGACAGGTAGAGGTAGGACCAGCAGACAGGTAGAGGTAGGACCAGCAGACAGGTAGAGGTAGGACCAGCAGACAGGTAGAGGTAGGACCAGCAGACAGGTAGAGGTAGGACCAGCAGACAGGTAGAGGTAGGACCAGCAGACAGGTAGAGGTAGGACCAGCAGACAGGTAGAGGTAGGACCAGCAGACAGGTAGAGGTAGGACCAGCAGACAGGTAGAGGTAGGACCAGCAGACAGGTAGAGGTAGGACCAGCAGACAGGTAGAGGTAGGACCAGCAGACAGGTAGAGGTAGGACCAGCAGACAGGTAGAGGTAGGACCAGCAGACAGGTAGAGGTAGGACCAGCAGACAGGTAGAGGTAGGACCAGCAGACAGGTAGAGGTAGGACCAGCAGACAGGTAGAGGTAGGACCAGCAGACAGGTAGAGGTAGGACCAGCAGACAGGTAGAGGTAGGACCAGCAGACAGGTAGAGGTAGGACCAGCAGACAGGTAGAGGTAGGACCAGCAGACAGGTAGAGGTAGGACCAGCAGACAGGTAGAGGTAGGACCAGCAGACAGGTAGAGGTAGGACCAGCAGACAGGTAGAGGTAGGACCAGCAGACAGGTAGAGGTAGGACCAGCAGACAGGTAGAGGTAGGACCAGCAGACAGGTAGAGGTAGGACCAGCAGACAGGTAGAGGTAGGACCAGCAGACAGGTAGAGGTAGGACCAGCAGACAGGTAGAGGTAGGACCAGCAGACAGGTAGAGGTAGGACCAGCAAACAGGTAGAGGTAGGGCCAGCAAACAGGTAGAGGTAGGACCAGCAAACAGGTAGATACTGGAACTGATGCTTTCAGAAAACTATTGTTTGGGGGTAGCTATTTCCCCCTTTGTTTCTTTTTTAAAACAAAAGTATATTTTAAATTTATTTTAATTTTTTACAGGGTATCCCTAGTCCCAGCCTACCTGGAACTCACTACGTGGACCTGACCTCCGTGGCATAGAGATTCACCTGCCTCTGCCTCCCAAAAGCTGGAATTGAAAGCTCTGCACCACCACACCCTGCATAAAATTTATTTTTTCCTCATTCTTTTGATTTTGTGTATACATACCCTCCACCTATATGCCAAAAAGCCCAAGTCTGAAAATAAATGGTAGCTTAATTCTAGAACTTGTTAAGCGATTCACAATAAAAGAGCACAATAAAGGTATTTTTAAAGTGATATCAACATGTGGAATAAAGTATGGACATCGTGAAAAGAACGGAGAATCCAAAAAAGATAATTTGTGCCCATCATCACGAAAGGAAAATAGGAATGAATATTTTGCTTAACTTGATTCTAGCCTTTTAAGAAAAGAGCCCACCACAGTATATCTGATGTGTGTATCATTTTCTTTTACTATGGTTGAAATCATACTATCCATGTAATTTTAATTCCTTCCATTAGAGCTCAGTATCAATGCACAAGTCTTTGTATTATTATATACATTTTTACCAAAATATTTTTCTGGTTGAAAAATATCATTTTCCCTAAACATGGTTTTTTGAAAGAGACTTTTTTTGAGAGAGACAATCTATCTTGAGTTTTTGGTTTGAATATAAATGAGCAGTTATTTTATTTTATTTTTAATATAATACTTTAATTGATGTTTTGTGTATTTTTAGACATCATTTTTCAGTTCAGTTTAGACATATTCCCCTTTCCCTTCCTCCCACCTCACCCCAGTTCATGCATTCTGCCATACATGTCCTGCTTCTTTCTCTCAGTCTTTTTAAAGTTTTTCTCTGCAAAGGTTTGTTTTTTTAACAGAATTTAACCATATCAGTCCATTCTTTGACCCAATCCTTATGTTGTTGTGGTTCCATCCCAATTGTATTGCTCTTAAATATGCCTATATAAGTGTCATATATGTACCAGAATTATGTCCTCCAGGAATAAACTGTATGTTACTTCTGATATATGTTTAGGACTTCACATGTTTCCCTTTAATTTTTTATGAAATATGAATATATACCTTCCACCTATATACATTAATTACTATGTCTGAAAGTAAGTGGTAAGTTAATTCTAAGGCTCATCAAGAGATTCACATTATAACATCAGATAGAAAGAAATAGAACAGTAACATTGCTCAGCTTGCCTTTCAATTGGGGGATTTGGTACTAGCATCCACAAATGAGGGAAACCATTCCCTGTTTTTTTATTTTGGACTGTGTTACTTCACTTAAGATAATGGTGAAGTTTATGATGTCATCTTTCTTCACCACTGCATAGAACTCCATTGTGTAGATGTTACTACATTTTTGTTATCCACTTGTCAGTTGAGGGGCATTTGGGTTGGTTCCAGCTCTTCACTATTGTGAGGAGAGCTGAAATAAACATAGATATGCATGTATCTTCCCAGTAGGATGAGTCTTGTGGGTATATACCCAGGAGTGGTATGGCTGGGTCAGGTGGTAGGCTCATTTTGAGTCTTTTTTTTTTTAAGTTCTTTTTTTTATAACTTTTTCATTTTGAGTCTTTTAAGGGTTCTCCACACTGCTTTCCACAGTGATTGTACGAGTTTACATTCCCACCAGCAGTAGATGAGTGTTCTGCTTTCCCCAAAACCTCTCCAGCATTTGGTGTCTTTTGTTTTTTTTGATCTTGGCCAGTCTTATCGGAGTGAGATGATACCTTAGTGTGGTTTATTTTTTAATTTTTTAAATTTATTTTTGTATGTGTGTGAATGTACTGTCTGCATGTAGGTTTGTGCACCCGTGTCGTGCAATGCCGCAGAGGTCAGAAGAGTGTCTCGGTTTCCCCTGGAACTGGAGTTCTCCTGGAATTGGAGTTACAGATGGTTCTTAGCCGCCATGTGGGTGCTGGGGATTGAACCCGGGTCCTCTGCAAGAGCAGTCGGTGCTCTTAACCGCTAGGCTCTCTCTCCAGCCCTGTTAGTTTGTTTTTTGAGACAGAGTCTCCCTTTAGTCCCAGCTAGCCTGGAACTTGCTATGTAGACCAGGTTAGTTTTGAACTCACAGAGATCTGTCTCTGCCTCCTGAGTGCTAGGATTAAAGGTGTGTGCCAGCCACCACCCCTGGCTAAAAGAAATTTATTTATTTATTTATATTTTTATTTTTTGGTCTTTTTGAGACAGGGCCTTCCTGTAGCCCCAGCTGGCTTGGAACTTGCTCTGTAGACCAGGCTGGCCTTGAACTCACAGAGATCCACCTGTCTGTGCCTCCTGAGTGCTGAGATTAAAGGCGTGCGCTTCCAGGCTCAGCCTAGAAAGCTTTTTGTTTTTTTGTATTGTTATTTATTCGTTTATGGTGTATGTAAATGTACTGTCTGCATGTAGTTTGTGCACCATGTCACGATATGCTCGGTAGGAACAGAAGAGGGTGTTGGATTCCCCTGGAACTGGAGTTAAGAAAGACGTCTCAGCCGCCATGTGGGTGCTGGGGATCGAACCCAGGTCCTCTGCAAGAGCAGATCGGCGGGCTCTTAACTGCTAGGCCATCTTTCCAGCCCCAGAAAACTTTTTTTTTTTTTTAATGCGAGAAAACAATAGTGCTTACTTGAGAGGCTTATTGTGAAGCTAAATGATTTGATTTTAAAAGCCTGGAAAAGTGCCTGGACTGCCGGGTGTGGTGGCGATGTCTTTAACCTAGACACTTGACGAAGCGCGAGGCCGGCGGATCTTTGTGAGTTCAAAGCCAGCCTGGTCTACAGAGTGGAGTTTCCAGGACAGCTGGGGCTTACAGGGAGATCCCTGTCTCAAAAAAGCACAAAAAAAAAAAATAAAATAAAAAAAGTGTTTTTTTTTTTTTTTTTTTCTTAAATTATTTTATTACATACCTTCATCAAAACATGTACTAGAGTCTCCTATTTTAAACAAATGAGACCCAAGCATTTCCTTGAGTGAATTCTCAGTCCAGGAGCCTTTGTCTTTGATCACCATTTCAAGCCCCAGACTGGCACAGGATGAGCCAGTCACTGACTCAGTTCAGAGATGAAAAAACGGAGGCAAAGGGAAGCCAAATGACCAGCACAAGGTGCAGTAAGACTAGTAGACGACTAGTAGACTAGTAGATGACTAGTAGACTAGTAGACGACTAGTAGACTAGTAGATGACTAGTAAACTAGTAGACTAGTAGACGACTAGTAGACGACTAGTAGACTAGTAGACCCAGGCCAGGGAAACTGACCTTCATTTCAGTGGGGAAAGGACCACAACCAGACATTCCCACAGGAACAGGCCCATCTTCCTCCCACTCTAAGGAAATGGAGAAAGAGGGTGTTAGCACACACATATGATGCCAGCCCTTGGGAGATGGAGGCAGAAGGATCACAAATTCAAGGCCAGCTTCAACTATATAGCAAGTTTGAAACCAGTTACTGGGCTGATATTGAGGACTCTGTCAAGGGAAGAAAATGAAGGAGGTAGAAGGGAAGGGAGACAGGGAACAAAAAAGAAGGGAGAGGAGAGGAGGGAGGGGAGGGGAGGGGAGGGGAAGTGGAGGGGAAGAATTTCTTAGGCTACCCTTATACCTGTAGATCTCAGCACCTCAGGATGGCGTAAGGAAAAGAGGAGTTGCCATGAATTTGAAGCCGCCTGTGGCTAGCTACATAGTAAAATTCCGAGGCGCAGCCTGGGGTAGCTACATAGTAGTCCAGGCCAGATCTGAAGCTAGCTACAATGTAATGTTCGCAAGGCCAGTCTGGGTTGCTTACAATAGTAAGTTCCAGGCAAGCCTGGATTTTCAAATGAGACTCTGTCTCAAAACTGAAACAAAATCAGCCGGGATGGTAGCACACACCTTTATCCCTCAGCACTTTGGGAGTGGCAGAGGCAGGCGGATCTTTTGTGAGTTCAAGGCCACCCTGGTCTATCAGAAGTGAGTTGTCCAGGACAGCTGGGTGTACAGGGAGACCCTGCTCAAGACGCAAAGAAACAACCAACAAAAAAAAAAAGATACCCCAACAAAAACAGGCTGGAGAGATGGCTCAGGCTAGTAAGAGGAGCTACACGGACTGCTCTTGCAAGGATCCGGGTCAATTCCTAGCAGTCACATGGTGGCTAAGAACCATCTAAAACTCAAGTTCCATAGGGAATTCGATGCTCTCGTCTGACCGCTCCTGCGGCCATTGCACGACAACAGGTGCACCTACATGTAGACAGTACAATTCATACACAAAATTAAATTAAATAAATTAGTATAAATAATGAGACCNTATATCACTGGTGAAGATTTCCTCCCACTCTGTGGGTTTTCTCTTCACTTCCTTGATTGTTTCTTTCCCTGTGCAGAAGCTTTTGAGTTTGATGAGGTCCCACTTGTCAGCTGTTGACCTTATTTCCTGTGCAGCTGCTGTTTGATTTAGAAAGTCTTTTCCTACTCCTATGTCTTGTAGATTGCTACCAACTTTTTCTTCTATTGCCTTCAGAGTTTTGGGTTTCACATTGAGGTCTTTGATCCACTTGGAGATGGTTTTTGTACAGGGTGAGAGGTAGGGGTTTAATTTTGTTTTTCTAAGTAATGGTGATTCAGTTTTGCCAGCACCATTTGATGAAGATGCTATCTTTCCTCCAATGAGGTATTTTGGCCCCTTTATTGAATATAAGGTGGCTGAAATTGTATGAGCTCAAGTTTTGATTGTCAATTTCATTCCATTGGTCAATGTTTTTGTGCCAGTTCCAGGCTGTCTTTATGACTACAGCCCTGTAGTATAGCTTGAAATCTGGTAAGGTGATATCCCCTGTATTGCATTTTTCGCTCAGGGTTGCTTTAGCTATTCGGGTTTTTTCTCTTTCCATATGAATTTAAGTGTTTTTTTCCAAGTCTGTGAAGAAACTCAGGGATTTTAAATGGGATTGCATTGAATCTGTATATTAATTTGGATAGAATGGACATTTTTACTATATTATTTTTTCCAATCCATGAGGATGGGAGGTTTTTCCATCTTTTGATGTCATGTTCAATCTCATTTGGTGTCTTTGGTTAGGTTTATTCTCAGGTTTTTGTTTTTTTTGAGGCTATTGTGAGTGGCAAGTTCTCTTTATTTTCCCGCTCCAGTTGCTTGTTGTTGGTGTAAAGAAAGGTTACTGATTTTTCTAGGTTAATTTTGTATCTTGCCACTTTACTGAAACTCTTATTATTTCTAGTTTTCTGGTGGAGTTTTTTTTTTAGCATCCCTCAGGTAAACTACCATTTCATCTGCAAAAAGGGATAGTTTTACTTCCTCTTTTCCAATTTGTACTCCTTTAATTTCCCTTCCTTTCCTTGTTACCCTAGCAAGCATTTCAAGCACTATATTGAAGAGGAGTGGTGACAGGGGGCAGCCTTGCCAGGTTCCTGCCTTTAAGGGGAATGCTTCTAATTTTTCTCCATTTAGGATTATGTTGGCAGTGGGTTTGTTGTATATGGCTTTGATTATGTTGAAGAATGTTCCTTCCAGTCCAATTCCCTCTAGGACTTTAAGCATGAAGGGATGCTGGATTTTGTTGAAGGCTTTTTCTGCATCAATTGGGATTATCGTGTGGTTTTTGTCTTTTAGTCCATTTATTTGTTTTATGATATTTATTGGTTTATATATGTTGAACCATCCCTGCATCTCTGGTATGAATCCAACTTGGTCATGATAGATGATCTTTTTGATGTGGGTCTGTATGTGATTTGCAAATATTTTGTTTATAATATTTTCACCTGTGTTCATTAGTGAGATGGGTCTATAGTTTTCATTTTATGTTGTGTCCTTGCCTGATTTTGATATTAGAGTGATGCTGGCTTCATAGAAGGAGTTTGGGAGATTTCCCTCTGTTTGTATCCTTCTGAAAAGTTTGAGTAGTAATGGTTGTAAATGCTTTATAGAATTCTGCTGTGAAACCATCTGGGCCTGGGCTTTTTTTAGTTGGGAGGTTTTTTAAATTATGTCTTCAATTTCCTCAGATGTTATGGGTCTGTTTAAACTGTTAATCTCTTATTGGTTAAGCCTTGTTGGTTCCCAGGATTTCAGATATTCATCCATTTCTCTTAGGTTTTCAAACTTAGTAGAGAATAGATTTTTGAAATAGTCAAGTATTCTCGTATGATTGTCTGGGTCTTTTCTTTATCTGTTGTGATGTTTCCCTGTTCATCATGAATACTATTAATTTGGAATGGCTCTTAATTTCTTTTGGTTAACTGGGCTAGAGTTCTGTCTATCTTGTCCATCTTTTCAAAGAACCAGCTTTTGGATTCATTTTTTTTTTTTGTATTGTTTTCTTTGTTTCTATTTCTTTGATTTCTGCTCTAATTTTTGTTATTTCTTCCTGTCGGTTGGATTTAGGGTTCATTTGTTGTCATCTCTCAAGTGTTTTTAGCTGTAGTGTTAGATAATTTATTTGTTCTTTCTTTTTTTTTTTAATGTGGGTACTTAGGGCTATAAATTTCCCTCTTAGGACTGCTTTTAAAGTATCCCACAGGTTTTGTTCATATTGTCTTTTTCATTTAGTTCCATGAATACTTTTGTTTTGTTCTTTTTTAAATTTTATTTATTTTTGTATGTGTATGAATGTACTGTCTGCATGTAGGTTGGTGCACTCATGTTATGCAATGCCACGGAGGTCAGAGAAGGGCGTTGGATTCCCCTGGAACTGGAGTTAAAGATGGTTCTCAGCCGCCATGTGGGTGCTGGGGATCAAACCCGGGTCCTCTGTAAGAGCAGTCGGTGCTCTTAACCGCTAGGCATCTCTCCAGCTCTATTTTGTTCTTTATTTCTTCCTTGACCCATTCATTATTCAGGATTGTGTTGTTTAGTCTCCATGTGTTCTTGTAGCTAGTTGGGCTTATTCTGGTTTTAATATTGAGCTTTATCGCACTGTGGTCTGATAAATATGTGAAATTACTTCAATCCTTTTATATTTGCTGAGGTTTCTTTTGTGTATCAGTATGTGGTTGATTTTCGAGAATGTTCTATGGGGTGTTGAGTAGAAAGTATATTCTCTGGTGTTTGGGGTGGAATATTCAGTAGATGTCTGTGAGGTCCATTTGTTGTATTATGTTATTCGGTTCCAATGTTTCTCTTTTTATTTTTTGTCCAGTTAATCTATCCAAGGGGCTCAGTGGGGTATTGAAGTCCCCCACTATTAGTGTGTTAGGATTAATCTGTGTCTTGAGGACCTGCAGAATTGTGTTTATATAGTTCGGTGCACCTGAGATAAACATTTAGGATTGTGAATTCTTCCTGGTTAATTGTTCCTTTGATAAGGATGTAATGACCCTCTTTGTCTCTTCTGATTGACTTTACTCTGAGGTCTATTTTGTCTGATATTAGAATAGAAACTCTTGCTTGCTTTTTGGTAGCATTTGCTTGGAATATTTTTTTCCATCCTTTCACTTTGAGTTGGTGTCTGTCCTTGAGGGCGAGATGGGTTTCTTGTAGGCAGCATATAGATGGATTCTGTTTCTTAATCCCTTCTGCCAGTCTATGTCTTTTGATTGGGGAGTTTAGACCATTAATATTTAAGGTCATTATTGAGAGATTTGTGTTGCTTCCTTTCAATTTATTCTTCATTTGCATTCTTGGTCTAGTTTTGTATTTACACTGTTATGGTTTTATTAGTTTCTCTCTTTAGTTGCTTGGGGATAGTTGCTTCTTTCCTCTGTTCTTTGAATTGCTTTGAGTATTTTCTGAATTGTTGGGTTTTTTTTGACATGTGTTCTTTCATTTTGCTTATGTCATGAATATTTTTCTTTCTTCTTCAACTATAATTGATATTTTTGCTGGGTATAGTAATCTGGGTTGGCATCTAAAGTCATTTAGCACTGGAAATACTTTGGTCCATATTCTTCTGGCTTTCATAGTTTGCACTGAGAATTCAACTGTAATTCTGATGGGCTGCCCCTTGTATGTAATTTGTTTTTATCCTGTGGCTTTCAGTATTTTGTCTTTGTTTTGAGCATCTGACGTTTTAACTATGATGTGGCATGGGAGTTTCTTTTCTGTTATTGTCTATTTGGTGTTCTATGTGCTTCCTATATAGGTTTGTCTTTTTTCACTTTGGGTAAATTTTCTTCTATTATCCTGTTGAAGATCTGATCAATACCCTTGTCTTGGGATTCTTCTCCTTCTTCTATCCCTATGATACAGAGATTTGGTCTTTTCATAGTATCCCACATTTCCTGGTTATTCCACTCTTGTGTTTAAAAAAATTTTTTTTCACAGTCTTCACTTGTGCATTTTAGTTGTTCAGTGTATCCTGCAGGTCTGATATTCTATTTGCTGCTTCATCCATTCTGCTTCTGAGGCTTTCTCCCATCCTTTCCTCTGTTGATTTGATGAATGTTCAATTTCCTTTTTCATTTCTTCCTGTGATTTCTTTACTATTTTCATTCCTTTTGGAGCTTGTCATTCTCTACTTGTAGCTCCTGGCTTCGCTGGTCTCTTTCTTTTTTCATTTCAGCCAGGGATCTTTTCAGTGTTTCCACTTCCTTCCAGAGTTTGTCATTCTCTCCCTTTAATTCTTTTTGGAGTTTGTGTTTCTCTTCCTCTAGTTCTTTTTGGAGTTTGTGTTTCTCTTCCTCTAGTTAAAAACATGGAACACTTCATGAATTTGTGTGTCATCCTTGCACAAGGGCCATGCTAATCTTCTCTGTATCATTCCAATTTTAGTATATGTGCTGCTGAAACAAGCATGAGTAGTTATTTTAAAACAATGTTTCCCCTAGGGAGAGGCATCCTGTTTGTCCCTGTGAGCATGACAGAATGCTTTATATCTTTGGTTTTATTTGGGTGCTGGGAGGAAGGAGGCAGAGATCTCAAAGCCATGCTGGTTTTTTCATATGATGGTATTGTGGTTTGAATGAGAACTGTTTCCCATAGGCTCAAGGGCTTGAACACTTGGTCAGTTGGTGGCAAAGTTTGGGAAGATTGGGCCTGGCTGGAGGAAGCACATCACTAGGGGTGGGCTTTGAGTGTTCATAACCTTGCCCCATTTCCAGTTTCACTCTCTGCTTCCTGTGTCTGCTTGAAGATGTGAGCTCTCAGCTTTCTGCTTCCACAGCTCCCTGCCATGCCTCCCCTGTATGATGGACTCTTATCCATGTAGATCCCTAAGCCCAATAAAGTCTTCAATCAATAAGTTTTCTTGGTTATGGTGATTTGTCACAGCAACAGGAAAGTAACTAACACAGATGGTCTTTGTGGATGATAAAATGGTTTCCATTTGTTCTGACAATAGTATTACTCTTTCCAAAGCCTGATCTCCATTTAGATGTCTCAACACAATTCTAATCAACTTATTTTCTGTTCTTTACCAAACTGCTTTCTTCTAAATGTTTTATTTTTTTTCAAAATAAATTTCCTTTACCATGTAAAATTTTGAAACCCAGATAAAGCTTCATGGTCAGTCCCCAGGAGCAAAGTAGACCTACAGCCTCACCTCTCATGTGATGCTTTGCAGTCTTTCTCCCCTTTCCCTCCATTACTTTTGGCTGGAAAACTGTGTTTCCAAGCAGGTATGTCCTAACCCAGATGCTGGAGTTTAAGGATGTGTCCCTTTAAAACAAATAAGTGGTGTACATATTTGGTTGCTGGACTTGTAGATCTCAAAATAGCAACTTTAGATTTTTAAAAATAAGAAATACCACCCTAATGGAAATGACATGCTTCCAAAAAAAACACCTCCTGTATAACATTTCTAAATTAGTGAAAATAAATAAGGATGCAGTAAAAGGAATATTGTATCAATAAAATAGAAAGTGATGTGATGGAGGCAGGAACTTACAAATAAGAAACACTGACCTGATGGATACAGAGGAAATGACCAGAGAAGAACTTCCTATATTCTAGAAATAACTGTATAATGAATATCAAATAAGAAAATAAAAGCAGGGGCTGGAGAGATGGCCTAGTGGTTAAGAGCACCAACTACTCTTGCAGAGGACCTGGGTTCAATCCCCAGCACCCACACGGTGGCTGAGAACTGTCTGTAACTCCAATTCCAGGAAAACTCCAGTTCCAGGGGAATCCAACACCCTCTTCTGACCTCCACAGCATTGCATGACACGGGTGCACAAACCTACATGCAGACAGTACATTCATGCACATAAATAAATAAATAAATAAATAAATAAATAAATAAATAAATAAATAATTGAAGAAAATAGAAGCAAATAAGGCACAGAAGTAATCAGCTTTTATCTCTTATTGTGAAACAATGCATGCATTGACACAGTCTCAATAGCAAGAGGCATATATGGTCAATGTGACAACATGTCCTAGCGAGTTTAGTGGTCTCTGGTTGTATTAGTCACTTTTCTGTTGCTGTGATAAAACACCAGACCAAGGAACTTATAAAAGGAAGAGTTTATTTGAGCTTACAATTGGCGGTTCCAGGGAATTACAGTCCATTGTGGCGGGAGGCGTGGCGGCTGGAGCTGGAGCAGCAAACCGAGGGTCACATCTCACAAAGAGCACAGGAAACAGAGAGGGCAACTATAGACCACAGAGGCTTGTTAAAACTCACTAAGCCTGCCCCCAGTGACACACTTCCTCCGGCACGGCCACACACCCCAAGACCTCCAAAAACAGCGCCACCAACTGGAGACAAACGTCTGAATACCTAGAGCCTATGGGGGACACTCATTCAAACCACCACACTGGTCTTGCCTTAAATCTTCTAATAGCTGCATTCACCAGCTGTCCATCACTATCACAAAATACCTGAGACAATAAGCTTAGTAAATGAAGATTGTTTATTTGGGGGTGGCTGGTGGCAGAGGCTGGTTATCTTAAAGAACTACAGCGATGTAGTCTGGACACTCATTTGATCAACTTGATTGAACAAACAACCTGTCACCCCCCACTGGATGGTGGGACTGTGGGGGTTTGGGCACAACAGTCTGCAGATTGGTTTTGCACGAAGGATGCTTGTACTCATGGATTATCACTTATAGCTAAAAAATGAAAAAAAAAAAAGCCTGAAAGATGCAGGACAGTTATAGCAGAATAAATGATCTAGAATGGGGTGGGGGTGGGAGGGAAGGGAAAGGGAAATATGCCTGATCTGAATTGGAAAATGATGTACAAAATGCACAAAGCATCAATAAAAATTAAATTAAAAAAAAAAAAGAAAGAAAAAAAAGGGACTCAACCCCCCACCTCAGGGACCAGAGAGAAGAACTGTGTGTGTGTGTGTGTGTGTGTGTGTGCATGTGTGTGTGTGTGTGTGTGTGTGTGTGTTTATGTGTGTGTGTGTGTGTGTGTGTGTGTGTGTGTGTGTGCATGTGTGTGTGTGTGTGTGTGTGTGTGTGTTTATGTGTGTGTGTAGAGAGAGGCAGACAGGAGGCCTACAGATACAGACTTAGTGGCCAGGCCAGGTGAAGCACTGGCACACGGGCCAAAGGAGTACCCCCCCCACCTGCTCTGGTACTATAGTAGAGACTATAAGCTTCTGGTACTCTGCTTAGGATGATCCAGCAGGCGCAGTGCCAGTGATTCTAGGCTGCACAGCCAATGCTGAGGAAGAAACTGACAGGAAGCAGAGTGAATGACCAACCAAACTAGTCCTCCATATTAACATTTGAGATTCACACCAGAATCCAAAGAAAGAAACAAATAAACAATGACAACAACAAATAAACGACAAATCCAAATGCCAAAGACAAAACAGAAAAACAACAATATGAGAAAAGCTCATAAGAAGTCCCCACCGAACTCTGTCAGTTCTATAGAAGATCCCAACAATGAGATCTCCCTGGAAGGAAACCAAGACACCAAACTTAGAAGAACAAAAAAACTCATGAAGGAACTAGAAGGAAAGAATGACAAACTCTGAAAAGAACTAGAGGAAGAGAAATACAAGCTCTGAAAAGAACTGAGGGAGAGAATGACAAACTCCAGAAGGAAGTGGAAACACTAAAAAGATCTCAGGCTGAAAGGAAAAAAGAAACTGACCAGCATAGCAAGGAGCTACAAGAAGAGAATGAAAAGCTCCAAAAGGAAATGGAAATACTGGAGAAATCACAGGATGAAATGAAATGAAAAAGGAAATTGAACACTCATCCAATCAGCAGGAAAAGATGGGCAAAAGCCTTAAAAGCAGAATGAAGCAGAGAAAAGAATATCAGACCTACAGGATAACATGGCACAATCAAGTAAAGATTATGAAAAATTAAAATAAAACCCAAGAAGAGAACAACCAGGAAATGTAGGACACCAAGAAAAGACCAAACCTCCATATCATAGGGATAGAAGGAGAAGAATCCTAAGACAACTGTATTGATCAGATCTTCAACAGAATAATAGAAGAAAATTTCCCCAAACTGAAAAAAGATAAACCCATACAAATACAAGAAGCACATAGAACATCAAATAGACAAGACCAGAAAGGAAATTCCTCATGCCTTAGCCTTATCATAGTTAAAACAATAGATGCTTAAAAAAAAGACAAACTACTGAAAGCCACAAGAGAAAAACAACAAGTTACATATAAGGGGAAACCCATCAGAATTACAGCTGACTTCTCAGTGCAAAGAATGAAAGCAAGAAGAACATGTACCAAATTATTTCCAGTGCTAAATGACTTTAGATGCCAACCCAGATTACTATACCCAGCAAAAATGTCAATTATAGTTGAAGAAGAAAGAAAAATATTCATGACATAAGCAAAAATGAAAGAACACATGTCAAAAAAACCCAACAATTCAGAAAATACTCAAAGCAATTCAAAGAACAGAGGAAAGAAACAACTATCCTAAGCAACTAAAGAGAGAAATTAACAAAAACATAACAGAGTAAATGAAGACCTAGATGAAGAATGCAAACAAAAAATAAGTTCAAAGGAAACAACACACATATATCAATAATAATGTTAAATATGAATTGTCTAAACTCCCCAATCAAAAGACATAGACTGGGAGAATGGATTAGGCATCAGAATCCATCTACATGCTGTCTACAGGAAACCCGTCTTATCCTCAAGGACAGACACCAACTCAAAGTGAAAGGATGGAAATAATATTCCAAGGAAATGGTGCCAAAAAGCAAGCAGGAATTGCTAATCTAATATCAGACAAAATAGACCTCAAAGTAAAATTAATCAGAAGAGAAAAAGAGGGCCATTATATCCTTATCAATGGAACAATTAAACAGGAAGTTTTCACAATCTTAAATGTTTATGCACCAAACTCTGGTGCACCAAACTTTATAAACACAATCCTTCAGGACCTCAAGACACAGATTAATCCCAGCACACTAATAGTGGGGGACTTCAATACTGCACTGAGTCACTTGGATAGGTCAACTGGACAAAAAATAAAAAGAGGCATCAGAACTGAACAATACAACACACCAAATGGACCTCACAGATATCTACAGAATATTCCACCCAAACACCAGAGAATATACTTTCTATTCAGTACCCATGGAGCATTCTCCAAAATCTACCACATACTGGGACACAAAAGAAATCTCAACAAATACAAAAGGATTGAAAAAATTTCATGCATTCTATCATACCACAGTGTAATAAAGCTCAATATTAACACCAAGATAAGGCATGCTAACTACAAGAACACGTGGAGACTAAACAACACAATCCTGAATAATGAGTGGGTCAGGGAAGAAATAAAGAACAAAAATAAAAGCATGCCTGGAGCTAAACAAAAAAGACAATACAATACAACAAAACCCGTGGGATACTTTAAAAGCAGTCCTAAGAGGGAAATTTATAGCCCTAAGTGCCCATATTAAAAGAAACAGAACAAATAAACAATCTAACACTGCAGCTAAAAACATTTGAGAGACAACAACAAATGGACCCTAAACACAACAGACAGGAAAAACTAACAAAAGTCAGAGCAGAAATCAATGAAATAGAAACAAAAAAAAATTACAAAAAAATCGATGAATCCAAAAGCTAGTTCTTTGAAAAGATAAACAAAATAGACAACTAGCCCAGTTAACCAAAAGAAAGAGCAACTCCAAATCAATAGTATTCATGATGAAAGAGAAAACATCACTACAGATAAAGAAAAGATCCAGACAATCGTACAAGAATACTTCAAAAACCTATACTCTAATAAATTTGAAAATCCAAGAGAAATGGATGAATATCTGAAATCCTGGGATTCACCAAAGCTTAACCAAGAAGAGATCGACAGCTTAAACATACCCATAGTACTTGAGGAAATTGAAGATGTAATAAAAAACCTCCCAACTATAAAAAGCCCAGGCCCAGATGGTTTCCCAGCAGAATTCTATAAAACATTTAAAGAGGTCTTATAACCATTATTACTCAAACTGTTCAGAAGAATACAGAGAGAAATCTCCCAAACTCCTTCTATGAAGCCAGCATCACTCTAATACCAAAACCAGGCAAAGACACAACCAAGAAAGAAAACTCTAGGCCCATCTCATTAATAAACACAGATTCAAAAATTCTCAACAAAATACTTGCAAATCACATACAGACCCACATCAAAAAGATCATCCATCATGACCAAGTTGGATTCATACCAGAGATGCAGGGATGGTTCAACATACATAAATCAATAAGTATCATAGAACACATAAATGGACTAAAAGACAAAAAACATATATTCATCTCAGTTGATGCAGAAAAAGCCTTCAACAAAATCCAGCATCCCTTCATGCTTAAAGTCCTAGAGGGAATTGGACTGGAAGGAACATTCCTCAATGTAATCAAAGCCATATACAACAAACCCACTGCCAACATAATCCTAAATGGAGAAAAATTAGAAGCATTCCCCTTAAAGGCAGGAACCTGGCAAGGCTGCCCCTATTGCCACTCCACTTCAATATAGTGCTTGAAATGTTTGCTAGGGCAGTAAGGCAAGAAAGGGAAATTAAAGGAGTATTAATTGGAAAAGTGGAAGTCAAACTATCCTAGTTTGCAGATGATATGATAATTTACCTGAGGGATGCTAAAATCTCCACCAGAAAACTCCTAGACATTATTAAAAGTTTCAGTAAAGTAGCGGGATACAAAATAAACCCAGAAAAATCAGTAACCTTCCTTTACACCAACAGTAAGCAACTGGAGAAGGAATATAAGGAGACATTTCCAATCAATCACAATAGCCTCAAAAAATACCTGGGAATAAACCTAAACAAAGACACCAAAGACTTCTACAACAAAAATTTTAAAATCCTGAAGAAGGAGATTGAAGACAACATCAAAAGATGGAAAACCTCCTTTGCTCATGGATTAGAAAATTAATATAGTAAAAATGTCCATTCTACCCAAATTAATATACAGATTCAGTCCAATCCCAATCAAATCCCCATGAGCTTTTTCACAGAGTTGAAAAAAGTCCTTAAATTCATATGGAAAAACAGAAAACCCTGACTAGCTAAAGCAACCCTGAGTGAAAAGTGCAATACTGGGGGGGATTACCTGACCAGACTTCAAGCTATATTACAGGGCTATAGTCTTAAAGATAGCCTGGTACTGGCACAAAAACAGACCCATTGATTAATGGAACAAAATTGAAGACCCCAACTTGAGCTCATATAATTTCAGCCAGCTCATATTTGACAAAGGGGCCAAAAAAGTTCAATGGAGGAAAGATAGCATCTTTAGCAAATGGTGTTGGCAAAACTGGATCACCATTTGTAGAAGAAAAAAATTAATCCCCTACACCTGTACAAAAATAAATCCAAGTGGATGAAAGATTTCAACCTGAAACCTGAAACCCTGAAGGTGATAGAAGAAAAAGTTAGCAGCAATCTACACGACATAAGCATGGGAAAAGACTTTCTAAACCAAACAGCAGCTGCACAGGAAATAAGGTCAATAGTGTACAAGTGGGACCTCATCAAACTCAAAAGCTTCTGCACAGGGAAAGAAACAATCAAGGAAGTGAAGAGAAAACCCACAGAGTGGGAGGAAATCTTCACCAGTGATATATCTGACAGAGCATTAACATCCAGAATATATAGTCTACTTAAAAACAAAGAAGCATATCACAACAGACCATGAAAAGATCTAGAAAATCATACTGGAATACTTCAAAAACCTGAACTCTACCAAGTTTGAAAACCTATAAGAAATGAATGAATATCTGAAATCCTGGGAATCACCAAAGCTCAACCAAGAAGAGATCGACAGCTTAAACAGACCCATAATACAAGAAGAAATTGAAGATGTAATAAGAAACCTCCCAACAAAAAAAAGCCCAGGCCCAGACAGTTTCACAGCAGAATTCTATAAAACATTTCAAAAAGACCTACAACCATTATTACTGAAATTGTTTAGAAGGATACAAAAAGAGGGAATTCTCCCAAATTCCTTCTATGAAGCCAACATCACTCTAATATCAAAACCAGGCAAAGATACAATAAAAAAGGAGAACTATAGACCCATCTCCCTAATGAACACAGATGCCGAAATTCTAAACAGGATACTGGCAAATCACATACAGACCAACAACAAGAAGATCATCCATCATGACCAAGTTGGATTCATACCAGAGATGCAGGGATGATTCAACATATGAAAATCAATAAATATCATCAAGCATATAAACAGACTGAAAGACAAAAACCATGCCATCATCTCGATTGATGCGGAAAAAGCCTTTTACAAAATCCAGCATCCCTTCATGCTTAAAGTCCTAGAGGGAATTGGATTGGAGGGATCATTCCTCAATGTAATCAAAGTCATATACAAGAAACCCACAGCCAATATCATCCTAAATGGGGAAATGACAGAAGCATTCCCTTTAAAGGTAGGAACTTGGCAAGGCTGCCCCTTGTCACTACTCCTCTTCAATATAGTGCTTGAAACCCTTGCTAGGGCAATAAGGCAAGAAAAGGAAATTAAAGGAGTACTAATTGGAAAAGAGGAAGTCAAGCTATCCCTATTTGCTGATGATATGATTGTTTACTTAAGGGATGCTAAAAACTCCACCAGAAAACTCCTAGAAACAATTAAGAGCTTCAGTAAAGTGGCAGGATACAAAATAAATCTAGAAAAATCAGTAACCTTTCTTTACACTAAGGACAAGCAACTGAAGAAGGAATTCAAGGAGACCTTCCCACTCACAATAGCCTCAAAAACAATAAAATACCTAGAAACAAACCTAACCAAAGACACCAAATATCTCTACAACAAAAATTTTAAACCTTTAAAGAAAGAAATTGAAGACGACATCAGAAGATGGAAAAACCTCCCATGCTCATGGATTGGGAAAAATAATATAGTAAAAATGTCCATTCTACCCAAACTCTTGTATAGATTTAATGCAATCCCAATTAAAGTCCCCAAGAGTTTCTTCACAAGCTTGGAAAAAAAGTCCTTAAATTCATTTGGAAAAACAAAAGACCCTGAATAGCCAAAACAACCCTGAGTGAAAAGAGCAATACAGGGGGGATCTCTATACTAGACTTCAAACTATACCACAGGACTATAGTCATAAAAACAGCTTGGTACTGGCACAAAACCAGACCTGTTGACCAATGGAACAAAACTGAAGATCCAAATTTGAGCACATACAATTTCAGCCATCTCATATTTGACAAGGGGGCCAAGAACACACAATGGAGAAAAGACAGCATCTTCAGCAAGTGAGGTTGGCAAAACTGGATCACCACTTGTAGAAGAATGAAATTAAACCCCTATCTCTCGCCCAGTACAAAAGTCAACTCCAGATGGATTAAAGACCTCAACATGAAACCCAAAACTCTGAAGGTGATAGAAGAAAAAGTTGGCAGCAGACTACAAGACATAGGCATAGGAAAAGACTTCCTAAATCAGACAGCAGCTGTACAAGAATTAAGGTTGACAATTGACAAATGGGACCTCATTAAACTCAAAAGCTTCTGTACATCAAAAAAAACAATCAAGGAAGTGAAGAGAAATCCCACAGAGTGGGAGGAAACCTTCACCTCAGAAACAGCTGACAAAGCATTGATTTCCAGAATATATAAACTACTCAAAAAACAAAGAAGAAAGAAAACAAATGACCCACTCAATAGATGGAGCAAAGAGCTGAACAGAGTCTTCACAAGTGAGGAATTAGAGATGGCTGAGAAACATCTTAAGAAGTGTTCAACATCATTAATCATTAAGGAAATGCAAATCAAAACCACTTTAAGATATCATCTTACTCCAATAAGACTGGCTAGGATCAAGAAAACAAATGATACCAAATGCTGGAGAGGTTGTGGGGAAAGAGGAACACTCATCCACTGCTGGTGGGAATGTAAACTCGTACAGCCACTATGGAAAGCAGTGTGGAGAACCCTTGGAAGACTTGGAATGAACTTGCCACCTGATCCAGCCATACCTCTCCTGGGCATGTACCCACAAGACTCATCTTACTGCAGAGATACATGCACAGCCATGTTTATTGCAGCTCTCTTCACAATAGCAAGGAGCTGGAACCAACCCAAATGCCCTTCAACTGGTGAGTGGATAGAGAAAATGTGGTTCATCTACACAATGGAGTTCTATGCAGCGGTAAAGAAAGATGCCATCATGAGCTTTGCAGGTAAATGGCCGGAGCTAGAATATATCATGCTGAGTGAAATAACACAGTCCCAGAAAAACAAATGACAAATGGTATCCCTCATCTGTGGATGCTAGCACCAATTACCTAATTGAATGGCAAACTGAGAAACGTCAATGTGATCTGAAAACAACTGTGCTCTTATATTGTGAATCCCTTAAAATATAATTTAAAAAACCCAGAAGCTAGGCATGGTGGTGCATGCCTTTAATTGTAGCACTTGGGAGGTAGAGGCAGGCAGATCTTTGTGAGTTTAAGGCCAGCCTGGTATACAGAGGGAGTTCCAGGACAGCTGGGGCTATAGGAAGACCCTGTTTCAAAAAGACCAAAAACCAAAAATAAAAAAAAAAGAAAACAAATGACCTACTCAAAAGATGGAGTAAAGAGCTGAATAGAGACTTCACCAATAAGGAAGTCAAGGTGAGTGAGAAACATCTTTAAAAATGTTTAGCATCGTTCATAATGAAGGAAATGCAAATTAAAACCACTCTAACGTATCATCTCATTCCAATAAGACTGGCCAAGATCAAGAAAACAAAATACACCAAATACTGGAGAGGTTGTGGCGAAAGGGGAACACTCATCCACTGCTGGTGGGAATGTAAACTGTACAACCACTATAGAAGGCAGTGTGGAGAATCCTTAAAAGACTCAAAATGAGCCTGCCACCTGACCCAATCATACCCCTCCTTGGTATATACCCACAAGACTCATCCTACTGGAAAGATACATGCACAGCTTTGTTTATTGCAGCTCTCTTCATAATAGCAAAGAGCTGGAACCAACCCAAATGCCCCTCAACTTGATGACAACAATGTGGTGCATCTACACAATGGAATTCTATGCAGCAGTAAAGAAAGATGGCATCATGATCATTATAAGTAAATGGATGGAACTTGAAGCCATTATGCTAAGTGAAGTAACACAGTCCCAGAAAAAAAAGGTGAATAGTTTCCCTCATACGTGGATGCTGATGCCAAATCCCCTGTTGGCAGGCAAACTGAGCAACTTTATTATGTTTCTCTGTATCTGAAAGCAACTGTGCTGTTATAATGTGAATCTCTTAGGCTCTAGAATCAACCTACCACTTATATTCAGACATTGTAATTACCATATAGGGGTGGAAGATATGTATTCATATTCTAGAGTAATATAAAATTATAGGAAAAACTGAACCTCAAAACATATTTTGGAATTAACATACAGTTTATTCTCAAAGGTCATAATTTTGATACATATGTGTTGTTTAAACAGGCATAATTTAGAGTAATGCAAAGGGGAGGGAACAACAAAAACATAAGGACTGGGACAAAGAACTGACTGATACAGTTAAATTCTGCTCAAAACAACAAGCCTCTGCAGAAAAAAAAAAATCCTTGGAAACAATGAGAGAAAGATGCAAGACCTGTATGGCAGAATGCATAAACCAGGGTCGGGGGAGGGGCAAGGAGAGGGGAATGTATCCAAATTGGACTGAAAAATGATGTATGAAGTATACAAAATGTCAATAAAAAGAACATAATTTTTAAAAAAGAAACAAAAAGGTTAGGTTCCCAATACCCCTTCAAGAGCCCCTGTTCCAATACCTAACTTCCCCCATGAGGCACTACCTTTAATAAACTCTACAGCCTCCCAATTGAGACCCAGACTGCTGACCAGCTCTCTAATACATGGGCCTAGATGGACATTTCAAATCCAAGCTAAAACAATAGCTTTGCCCTTTGCTCCCACAACTGTAGCAGTTTCCAGACTAAGGTACATGGTCTTTCTGTATCATCAAAACTGAAAAGTTCGCAATATAAAAATAACTAGTGAAGGCATTGGCTTCATACAAGACTTTTGAAATGTAAAGTGGATATGGCAAATATGATTCAAGATGTTGCATTCTATAGCTCAGTGCTACAGTGGTTTTGGAGAGTTCACTGGCATTTGGAGAATATGAACACTGTACAGGGTATAGAGGAAGCAGATTATCTTCTTGTTACAATAACAACATCTTGGGTCTGTATGTCATTTAACAACTTCTAGGGGTTTTTTGTACCCCTGGATGCTTTCGCTTTCCTGTGATCTTTCATGGATAGGGTGGAGGAGGTGACAAAAAGATGGTGCCTAGTGGGAGGAAGTTAGGTCATTGGTCCAGGGGCTCCTGAAGAGATACTGAGGACCTAACTCATTCTTTATTCTGGTTGAGTTGAACAATCTCTCCCATCAACACCCCTGCTAGGATGCACTAAGCTGCCATAGGCCAAAGCAACAGGGCAACAACTGGGCACACTGAAACTGTGAGCCAAAATAAGCATTTTCCTCTATTAAACTGGTTATCTCAGATATTTTGTATAGTGAAGGAGAGTTGGCTAATAGTGAAGAATGAGATGCCAGGCAGCCTTAGCTTTCCTATTGGGTGGCCCCATGCTGGGAATGGGTGCAGACCCTCACCAGGTCTGGATCGAAGAAAATAAAAACAGACTGAGCACAGTAAGCATTTTCCACATTGTTTCCCTCCTGTTAGCCAGTCAGTACTCTTGTGGCTGGAAAATGTTTGAAAAGAAATGAATATTGAATGCACAGAGCTTTGCATTCATATGAGCGTATGTTGGGGAGGGCACAGCAGTTAGTTAGTTCATGTCCAAGGCCAGCCATTCTCTATGTGGCTAGGGGTGTTAACTAAGACTGACTGAAGAGGTTTTCCTTTCTCTTGGCAGAAAACTGGATTCAGGAGTCCAAATGTAATCTGCCTGAGGAGGGCCTTATGTCAAGCAGCCTGGTGATGTTTAAGTAGTCTCCAACAGGAGCTCATGCCCCAGGCAGTTGGAGGTTGATATTGACTTGCTAGGTGACTCAGTTTCTCTGTTGGAGTGATCTAGGGAGTAGAATGGGCTATTGGGAAAATGTGTGCTTAGATGTGATTCCAAGTTTCACTTTAGCACTGGTGAAGATGGTGAGGTGAGATCTGAGGTGTGTTTGCCAACATAGCATGATGTGGTGCGAGCTTTCAGTGACCTGTGTCATCAGAGCCCTCAGTGCTGAGCCTTGAGCCTGTGTCTTCTGTTTGCTTTGGCTGTGGTCTGCTGACCAAGGCACTGTGGGTATAGCTCATTGGCTGTGTCTTTAGCTTGTCACTATCTTGGGCCGGGGTAGTTTTTTTTTTTAATTTTTTATTTATTTCTGTATGTGTATGAATGTACTGTCTGCATGCAAGTTTGTGCACCCGTGTCGTGCAATGCAGCGGAGGTCAGAAGAGGGTGTCGGATTCCCCTGAAACTGGAGTTCTACTGGAATTGGAGTTTCAGACTGTTCTCAGCCGCCATGTGGGTGCTGGGGATCGAACCCGAGTCCTCTGTAAGAGCAGTCGGCGCTCTTAACCGCTAGACCATCTCTCCAGCCCCCCAGGGTAGTTTTTTTAAGTATAAGCCTGGACCCTGGCAGCCCTAAGAAACTAGGCTTGGCCACTTGCTCTCTGCATGCCAATTAAACAGATAAGTAATAGTAAGAAGTGGTGAGAGATTTATTCCTGTTGGGAAGAGGAACAAATAAAGAGGTCCAGTGATCCCCAAATCCATTTTTAGCATCCTGAAATGAGATTTAGGTTTAAATAGAGACGAGAGGGCATGCATAATTAAGCATGGTCAAGGCGTGGTTCCCCCCATTACTAACTCATTCTCTGCTCTGGTTTTTCCCACAAGGTGGTCTGACAAGTCTAAACTATTTGAAATTTGTTCCTGGGAGACAAGTTCCTCCTCTGGCCTCATAAGGATTCAGCCTTTTCCTTTTCCTAGTGCAAAGTCCCTGAGGAAATTCCAGTGCCTTTGGGACCACTCTGAGTAGTCATCTCAGAAAGGAGGGGCATTTTCATTCCACCTGGGATGGCTGCAGTGGGGTGCTGCAGACTTGGGGAGCTCACAAGTCCAGGCTCAGAAGGGGCTGTCCTCGTTCCACTAAAAAGTTCAATATGTTCCATGAATCTCTCTGAGTAAGTAAACTGGGGTACAGGAGTTCGAGGTGATCTTTCATGGAAAAGCTTTAGAAGGAAGTTAAATGAGATAATGATGCCACAGAGCTTAGACTTAAACTTCACAATACTATAAATAAATAGAACCATCTTTCTTAAGATAAGTATCATTATTTTTAAAAATCCTTTATCAAATCGTAGGGCTAACAGGTACCCAGGCCTGTGTGTTATGGTTGGAAATCTCTTTACTAGGTTATCTGATCATAGCAACCTTCTGAGATTTCTGATACAGCTTTCTGGATCTAAGACTTTTGCTAAGAATTTTGTAGGGACATGCAGAAAAAAGTTTCCATTGTATATGCTGGGGCCCAACCTCTCGAACTTCTCCAACACTCCCAGCTTTGTCCTCCAGCTCTCTGAACAACAGAGGGGCCAGATTCTTTGTTCACAGTTCTTTTCCTCAGGCTCTCTTTGTTCCCCCATGCTTTTCCCCTTAATCAGCCTCTGTCCTTTGGTGGTTTGAGGCACTTCCAGATCTTTCTCTAGCATCTATCTACTCCTTCACAGAACAATTAGGTTCTTTCTTTACTTGAGCAGTTAACCGGCCCCCTCCACCCCAAGCCTTGTCCCTTTCCTTCCCTCCACCTTGGAAAACAAAGGACCCTCCCCAGGACCTCAGGCCTTGAGAGGACTACGTGGTATTTTAAATGGTAAAGCAAAATTTTAAAATTCCTATTACAGTAAAATGACTTAAAGACACATCTAATGGCCCCAAGGCCTAATGAACCATTTGCATAAAATATATAAAACTTAGAGGATCAAGGAAACCTTAATTGGTATGACAATTGAAAAAAAAATAAAACCTTTACTTAGAAAAAATGGAGGGGGGGGAGAATTTATAACTTTGTTTATTTTCCCAGCTTTAGACTGGCATGTTTCTTCTAATTTCTTCTGGTGGTTTAAGAAATTGGTTTTTTAATGTCTCTAAATGCTCTGAATTTTCAATCCTCTGTGGGCTAACAGCTCCTGTGAAGAGGGTTGGAGGGGCTGGAAAGATGGCTCAGCAGCTGACAGCACTGTCTGCTTTTGCAGAGGACCTGGGTTCTGTTTCCAGCCCCCACACAGTGGCTAACAAATTTTTAAATCCAGTTAAAAGGGATCTGATGCCTCTGATGCCCTCTTTTTGCCTCCTCGGGCATTGCACTCATGTGATGCGCTACCATACATGCAGGCAGCACACTCATACACATGAAATAAAAATAAATAAATAAATAAAATCAATAAAGGAGTTTGGAGAAAAGAGGAAAACAAGAAGGAGGGAAGGGCAGGTTTAGATACTTCTTCCACAAATGCGCTCCTCAGAAATGCCTAGGTTAGCCCTTCCTGCCACTCTTGTGCTAGAGTTAGGTCTAGTGTGGCACTGACAAGCCATGCTGGGGTACATATGTCATACAGTGGCATTTTTTTATTTTTCCCTGACTTGTGACCCTCAGTGAATTAGAGCCTTGGACTGAGTTTTCCAGAGTTAATGTAACAGTGTTTCCAAGCTGCAGGACTTCAGTGGGAAAACAGGTAAGTGCGGGGACCCTGGTTCCCATGTAAATGCTCCACAAATATCACCTGTGATTGCTTTTACTGTAGGATACATGTGTGATGACATCCCCAAAGGGCAGGCTTCCTGGGGTGGGACTGTGATGACAAATACCACTCTACATCGACCCCAGCCTTCTTGGAGAATTCCCAAGCAGAGGACAGCAAGCCATGGACAAACCAGCACACAGAAACAAGACCCATTCACAGGCATGTGCAGGGCCCTGCCCACTCTCCAGGACTCTTCCTGAAGCTTTAGTCTAACAGTCCCTGTTCTATAAAGTCATCCTGCAATTACATTAAGCCATTCAACGAAGATCTGAGGGTCCTAGTAGAGGAAACAGAAGCAATCAAATCCTGCATCTGAGTCTCTGGCCACTTGGGTCTTAGCAGTGAGGATTAGGAGCTAGAAAGAAACATTAGCATGAAGTCTATAAATCTTTGGCTCATTGGGGCTGGGGAGATGGCTGCTTGTGATGCAAGCATAAGGATCTGCATTCAGATCCCTGGAATCCATGCAAACCAAGCTGGCCACAGCGGAGTGCTCCTGTAATCTCAGGACCGGGGAATTGGAGATAAATGAATCCCAGGAGCTCCATGGCCAGCCAGCCTAGCCAACTGGGGAGTTCAGATTCAGTGAGAGACCTTGTCTCAAAAACATAAGGTGGAAATCAATCACAGAAGACACCCCAAGTTGCTGGCTTTTTCACACACACACACACACACACACACACACACAGAGTCTTCTGAATTAGAAAACAATTGTGCTGTACTGTGTTTTACTAACTTTTTTATTTTCAAGTATTCAGAAAGATCCTATGAGCCCTTTACCTGATTCCTGGATGGTCACCATCATGTAGTATCACATGGCTATTGACCTCGTCAAGGTCACGGTGTCCTCTTAGCTCTCCCCTGGCAGCTGAGCTTCCTTCCCTCCCCTTGCACTTTTCCTTTCTCCCTTCTTTATTCAATTGTGTCTATATCTATCTTGTCATTTTATGAATTTTACAAATGGAACCATTTAGTATGTGACATGTGACTTTTCTCCCTCAGCTTGCAACTCCGGACAGTCATCAGGTTGTGATCTCTATCAGTAGTTTTTCTTTTTCATCGCTGAGTAGTATTACATTACATAGATATGCCATGGTTTGTTTAAACATTTATTCAGTAAAGGATAGATGGCTGTGATTGCCCTCCAGAGGTTGAAAGTAAGAAGTAAGACCCTGTTGCTGAAGACAGGATATACTTTGGACACAAGATTTGGGGCAGTGGAGCTGGAACTGACCTGGAAGCCAGTTTTCCTGAAGGCTAGCTCTCATTGCTTTAGAGAGCACTATGTAAGCTGCTAAGGGAAAACATCAATCAATGGTCCAACCCCATCTTTAAGGCCTAATAACCAGAACAGTGACCAGCACAACAAGTAACATTGGTACAATAATGGCACTTTTATTTGCGGGGCGGCAATCAACAGCTACCTAATTGGACTTCAGGCCACATCAATGGGATAAAATTCAAGTGTGGTATTGTAAATATAGCCAAGTACCCATGGCTGGAGAGATCATAGACCTTAGAGAAAACCCCAAGGCTGTCACATCCCTAGACAAATGTAATTTCTTACTATGTGCGAAACATGGATCCTTACCTTTACAGACAAGTGTCCCAGTCACCACTCATCAAAGAAGCTTCTTCTGCCACAGATGGCGTCTATTACAGAGTAACACAACTGGTCACACACAGACATTGTCTGTGAATTTCCAGTCTGAGGGGCATATCTCTAATGCATGGTCAACACCCAAGGTTCATGGAACATAGAACAAGGGGTAAAGAGAGTACTAGTGTATTAATTAGTACTCTTAATTCTCGTCAATGAAGTTCCTTCATGCAATAGAGGGCCAGGAACTCCAAAGGTCACAAAGGGCCAAAGTGTAGGGATGAAGAGTCTGCAGAGTATGGGTCCTTGGACAAGACTCCTATATTAAACTCTATCCACCCAGGGCTCAGGGACCATTGTGGAAAAAGGGACAGAACAATTTAAGAGCCAGGGAGGAAGTGCATGACCATATGGAAATAGAGTCCTACAGGCTCCTGGGACCCTGCTCATATGAACCTACAACAATGGTGTCAGCATTTACAAGACCCATGCAAACTCAAGCAGACAAAAACCCAGTACAGAACTGTGAAAATGGGCAGCAGAGCTCAATCTTAGCTGAAGAATTATTGGCAGCTGATTACTGCTGGGTGAGGAAGAGCTGATCTTCTTAAAGGGAGAGACTCTAGATAGGCTTACTAGATCCCAGTGGATGAACTTGCACTGAGGGACTGACGTCTGGGAACAGTAACTTGAACTGATAGGCCTTAACACAAGTGACAGAATATATGCATTCTAGTGGTGAGGGTGCCATGGGAAGGTGCCAGTGGGTACAGGAGTAGAAAGATGATTAAGCCTGGTGAAGAAGTTCTGTATGAAATACACAAAAATTCAATAAAAATTTACAAAAAAAATGAATAAAGTATTTCTTTTGAGAAGGAAAAAAAGGATAGATAGCTATATTGAGATTTTTGCCATTATGAGTAAAATGACTATAAAGATTTATTTTTGAGTGAATATGAATTTTAATTTTTCTGGGATTAATGCCACAAAATGAAATTGCTAGGTGAATAGTAGTTGCAAGTTTCTTTTCTTTTCTTCTTTTGAGACACTGTCTAGTTATTCAGAGTCCATGCTGTTGGTGAATTTGTGACATGTCACTCACCAGGCAGGAGTTCAATTGGTTTATATGTGTGTGTGTAGATTTGTGTGTATGCAGGTTCACATATACATGCATGTGCATTCTTGTATGTGTACATGTGCATAGAGGCTTTCTAGTTAAGCTAGGCTAACTAGCCAGAGAATCCAAGGTCTCTGCCTCCCCAGTGCTGAGACTGCAAACAGATACCACTGTGCTTGAATTTTTGGTGTGTGGGCTCTGGTGCTTGAAATAAAGTCCTCGTGCTTACAGGGAAACCACTTTACCTAATGCACCATCTCCTAGCACACAAGTTTAGTTTTTTTAAGAAATGTTAACTTTTTGCTGGAGAGATGGCTCAGTCGTTAAGAGCACTGTCTGCTCTTAGAGGGGATCCAGGTTTGGTTCCCAGCAGCCACATGGTAACTAACAACAGTATGTAACTCCAGTTCTAGGAGATCTAATCCCCTCTTCTGGTCTCTGTGGGCATTGTATGTATGTGGTGTCGTTACATACATACAGGCAAAAAACATGCATGAATAAAATAAAAATAAATAGCATAAAATTAAAAAATAAACTGCTGAACTGTTTTCCAGAGTAACTTCATATTCTGCATTCCACCAGCAATGATAGATTGGCTCAGTCCCTCCATATCTTCTGCAGGCCTGGTGCTAGGCTGGTGTTGGTTAAGGCACTTCTGCTGAGTGGTGCTATTTCAGTGATTTAATTTTGCAACCCCTTATTGAACAATGGTGTTGAACATCTTTACGTGTGCTTATTTGCCATCTGTAGACCCTCTGCAGTAAAATGCCTGTTTATGACTTTTGTATATTTTCTAATTGGATTTTTTTTTTACTGTTGAGCTTTTAGGTTTGTTTATAGTCCCTTGTAGTACATGTGATTTTCAGATTTTTTTTCTCCACACATTGTCTTTTTATTCTCTGATGAGGGTCTTCTGTAGGTCAAAAGATTTTAATTTTTCTGAGAGACATTCATTTTATCAGCTTTTTTTCTGTATAAAATCATGCTTTTGGTGTCAAGTCTAAAAAATCATTGCTTAACCCAAGATCACAAAGACTTTCTCTTATTTTTTCCCTATAGTTCATATAGTTTACATTTGACATCTAAGCCTGTGATCCACTTGGAGTTATTTTTTGTATAAGTTGTGAAATTTAAGTGGAAATAACTGTAGAAGACATTGGGTAAAAGTTGGGTTTTTTGACAGTTGATTGTGTGTGTGTGGTTCTCTTTTTAAATTTTTATTTATTTGTATTTTATGTGTATGAGTGTTTTGCCCACATGTGTGTAAGTGGACCGGTGTCATATGCTACCTGCTGAAGCCAAAAAAGAGCATCAGATCCTCTGGAGCTCCAGTTATGGCCCGTTATTAGCTGCCATGTGGGTGTTGGGAACTAAACCTGGGTCTTGTGTAAGAGCAGCCAGTGCTCTTGACCACTGAGCCATCTCTCCAGACTTTTGTGTACTTCTCTTATGGCTTGTGATTTGTGTATTAGTTCTAGAAGATTTTTTATGAGCCTCTTATGATTTTTGTTTGTGGATGTTTAGTTACTTCCTATTTGTTGAAAGCTCCATACTCCCTCCATTGTGTTGTGGATGTTGAGTTACTTCCTATTTGTTGGAAGCTCCATGTTCCCTCCATTGTGTTGTGGATGTTGAGCTACTTCCTATTTGTTGGAAGCTCCATATTCCCTCCATTTTGCTGTGGATGTTGAGTTGCTTCCTATCTGTTGGAAGCTCCATATCCCTCCATTGTGTTGTGTTGTCTTTTACATCATCTGGGTACGTTAGGATGCGCTTACTTCTGGGTTTCCCATTGTGTTCTGTTGATTTGTATGTCTGTCCCTCCACCAACACTGCAGCTACAGAACTTTTACAAATTACGTAGACTGATTCTTCTGACTTTATATTCCCCCCTCAAAAACCCCATTTTAGCCATTATAATTTCTTTTCATTCTCATATGAATATGAAAGAAATCTTTCCTTCTTCTATGAAAAATATTTATAGGATTTCATAGCAATTACATTAAGCATGCATATCAATTTGAGAACTGACATTTTGCTATGTTGAGTCTTCTAGGGTATGGACATGTCTTCCGGGGTATGTATTTCTCCATTAATTTAGATCCTTTTTGATTTCTTGCTTTAGTGCTTTGTAGTTTTCAGCCAATCCTTTTCTCTGTGTTTTGTTAAAATCTACACTCAGATAGTGACTACTTTTTGAGTAAGCTATATATACATTGGATTTTTAATATCGCTATCCACAATTTTGGACTCTATGCAGAAACAACTTTGTCTTTTGAATATTCATTTCACATCTTAAATCTGCTGAACTTAGTTTAGAAATTTGTTTTGATAGGGGAGATCTCTGTGATTTTCTATATAGACAGTCATGATATACCCAAACAAAGATCGCATTATTCTTCTTATTTGGTCTGTATGTCTTTGTTTTCTTTTCTTGCCTTGTTGGATAGACTAGAATTTACCATTATATGTTGAGTAATAGCAATGGAAATGGACATTTTTGCCTTGTTCCAAGTTTTAAGGGAAAAAGACACAGTCTTTAACCATTAAGTATAATGTGAGCTGTCATTTTTGTAGCTGTTCTTTATCAGGTTGAAGTTTTTCTAGTCCTATTTTTCAAGAGACTTTACTGTTAGAAGGTATTGAATTTTAACAAATTATTTTTAAAGGATCAATGGATGACCCTGGGAATTTCTTCTTTAGATTGTATATGTGCCAGATGACACTGATAGATTTTCAAATGTTAAAACAGTTGTGTCTGTTTGGAACTAAGTGTACTCAATGGTGTATTGATCCCCTTACACTTTGATGATTTCCACTTGTTACTATTTTTTTCTCCTTTGCCTTTTTGAAACAGGGTCTCCCTGTAGCCTAAGCTGGCCTGGAACTTGCTATGAAGACCAGGCTGGCCTCAATCTCACATAGATCCACTTGTCTCTGCCTTCCCCAGTGCTGGGATTAAAGGCATGCATCCTCACACCCAGCTTAATATTTTTGTTAAGATATTTACACCTACATTCATGAGAGAAATTTACCCACACTTTCTTTTTATTTCTACTAGCTTTGTCTGATTTAGATATTTGTCAGCATAATAATAGCAGCTTCCTAAAATGAATTGGGAGATCTTCCCTTCTGGAAGAGATTATGCAGAATCAGTGTTATTCTTTGAGCACTTGGTAAAATTCTTAGGATTTTCTCATTTGAGAATTGAAAACTTACCCACTTAAATATCCCTAATGATAACAACAGTATTCCATGTATTTGATACATGTTGAATTTCATAGTACATGCTTTTTGAGAAATTGGTCTATTTTATCTGTGTTGCTGTGGTAGTTTGAATGAGAAATGTCATGTACAGGCTCATGGATTTGAACACTTGCTTCCCAGTTGGTGACATTGTTTGGGGAGGTGGAGCCTTGCTGAAGGAAGTCTGTCACTGGGGATGGGCTTTGTGAGAAAGAGCACTGCTGCTCTTGCAGAGGACCCAGGTTCAATTCCTATCACCCACATGGATTTTTTTGCCTCACCCCGCTTCCTCCTCTTTCTATTTCCTGTGTGTGTATGAAATGTGATCAGCCAGCTTCCTGCTCCTGTTGCCATGTTTGCCACCATGCCATGCCCCCCCCACCCCCCAAAAAATATTCTATCCTTCTGGTGCTGTAAGCTGAAATAAACCTTTCTTAAGTTACTTTTGGTCATGTTATTTATCAAAGCAACACAAAAGTATCCACTACAGTTGTCAAACTTCTGTGTGTCATGGTTTCTTCATCATGATTTGGGGCTTTTCAGGTTTGCAGAGATGCATGCTGTTCCATTCAAAGGTGATTGGCATCTTTTGTTGCTAGAAGTTTGGTGAATTTTACTGATCATATTAGTTGTTTTTGTTTGTCACTGTGACAAAATGCCTGACAGAAACGACTTAGAGAGGAGAGGTTTCCTTTGGCTCACAGTTTCAGAGGGTTCAGCCCTTGGTGGTAGAGGAAGCATAATGGCTGATGAGGCCTGGTCTGTGGTGGTCAGATTTTCACATCTTGGCAGATCAGGATGCAGAATTTGGGTCAACAGTGACTCACTTCTGCTGGGTAGAAGTGATCCCAAAGGTCCCACAACCTGCCAAAACAGAGCCACAAACTGGGGACCAAGTGTTTAATCACATGATGCTGTGGGGACATTGCCTATGGGAACAATAACACTGAGTTTTCAAAGGACTATTTCTATTTTGGTCTGTGTATTGTTTTATGTTTTCAATATCATGAGTTTCTGCTTTACCTTTAGTAAGTCTCATTGTTTGACTTTGCTTTTCTCTCTCTTTCTTAGTTCTTGAGATAAAAGCATAGATTAACTTAAAAATTTTCTCTTTGGGGAGCTACTTTATGGTCACCAGATGATCACTGGAAAAACTGAGGTTCTCTTTTTTTTATTTTAATTTTTATTTATTTTTTTTATGTGTATGAGTGTACTGTCTGCATGTAGGTTTGTGCACCCCTGTTGTGCAATGCTGCAGAGGTCAGAAGAGGGTGTCAGATTCCCCTGGAACTGGAGTTAAAGACGGTTCTCAGCCATCAGGTGGGTCCTGGGGATCGAACCCAGGTCCTCTGCAAGAACAGTCAGAGCTCTTAACCGCTAGGCCATCTCTCCAGCCATGGAACTGAGGTTCTTATCTTAGCATCATTAATAAAAGAATTAAAGAATGGACCCAAATGGAAGCTTGAAGAAAATTTAATTAGAGTGTAAAATAAACAAACAACTCCAGGGCATGTAAATTATAAATCTTGCCCAGAAGGGAATAAATAAGAGGAACTTTATGACAGCTCAGCTTGCAAGGACTGTGCTGGGGCAGGGGAGGGGGTGATTCTGAGAAGGAAAAGTATAGTTTCTCATTAAAAGGGTAATTATTATGCCCATCTCTTTAGCATGGCTTAAGGTGAGCTTTCCTTCTCTCTCAAAGGATGGTCCCTTTATCAGGTGATTGAGCAGTACAACTGCAGTGTTAGATTTCCCTCGAGGCCAGAGATTTCATCTTGACCAGAAGGAACTAGTTTTCCTTTTATGGGCCTTTACTGCTCCTGTATCACTTTTATAATGTAAACACTGAGCACTATAGATTTCCCTTTAGGGGTCAGGAGAAAGAGCTCAGTGATTAAGAAAGAGCACTGCTACTCTTGCAGAGGACCCAGGTTCAATTCCTACCACCCACATGGAAGGTAACAACTATCTGTAACTCTAGGTCTAGGAGATCCATCCTCCTATTCTGTCTCCACAGGCACTGTATACAGGTGGCACACATACATATGTGGAAGCAAACATTTATACACATAAAATAAAAATAAATGAGATCTTTAAATTTCCATAGTTTTTAATGAGTGATTAATCAGGTAACATTTTCCCCTTTTCTCTCAATTATAAATCAGGAAACTCAAGGAGAAAGAGAAATGCATTTCCTCATAATTTCACTCTTTTTATCTGTTATTCTTTCTTCCTTAGATTTGTTTCAGCATTCCTGATTTTAGAATGATCTTTCTCTATAGAGGAACTACTATAGGTCTTTCTTTTTTACATGTGTCTACAGTGGAAAGGTCTTTCTTCTTTTATAGGGCCATATATTTATGTATACATATACACACATATATATGTATATGTATATATATGTACATATATATATATGCATATATGCATATATATATGTATATATATACACACACACACATATATATATATATATACATATATATGTGGGGGGGGACACATCTTTTTTCTGTAACTGTGTGGTTCAATAATTTGTAGATCTGATTATTTCCAATCTATAAAGTAATTCTTTGAAGGACAAATTCTTAAAATTAGACAGAGATCTACTATTTTTCCTCTTTTTAGTTTCAGTTAGTATTAGTACTGTGTGTGTGTGTGTGTGTGTGTGTGTGTGATGTGTGATGTATGTATTGGAATGCACATGCCATGGCAAATGCACGAAGGTCAGAATAAAACTCTATGTATTCAGTTCTCTCCTTCCATCATTTTTTTTTCTTTTTCTTTTTTAGTTTTTCCCTTCTTTTGGTATTTTTGAGACAGGGTCTCCCTTTTAGTACCAGCTGTCCTGGAGCTCACTCTGTAGACCAGGCTGGCCTTGAACTCACAGAGATCCACCCACCTCTACCTCCCGAGTGCTGGGATTAAAGGCGTGCACCACCACGCCCAGCTGTTTCCTTCCATCTTTAAGTGGGTTCAGAGAATCAGGCTTGGTCTAGATGCCTTTATCTACTGTGCCGTCTCTCTGGCCCTCTACTCTTCTTTTCTAAGTGATCTTTTACTATGGTTAAAACACATCTGTGGTATTTCAGGCACTGTTTGAATATATCTTTTTTCTGAGTGGGTTTTTTTTCTATGTTCATTACATTTATTCACACCTAAATGACCTTCAATAGGTGACCTTAAAGATGGAGAAAATTATACTCTGAACATGCATTTCACACAAATTTATCCACATACAATGGGATATCATTTAGCCAAATAAAAGAAGGAAATTCTGCCATTTACAACCATATGGATAGACCCGTAAGATACGACATTAAATGAGGCAAACCAGACAAAGACAAAGATCATGTGATTTCTCATAAATGTGACATAAAAAATAGTAAATCATAAGAGCTGAAGATAAAGTGGTAGTTGCAGGGGTTTGGAGGAATAAAAGATGGCAAGATGAGAGTCATGGTTCTAATTCTGGTGAATATGTAAGTCCTAGAGATCTAGTGTATTACTAACACTATACTATATGCTTAATGTTGTGAAGAGGTGAATCCTATGCCATAGTATAAACAACAACAATCATAACAACAAAGGAGCTGGAAAAACTTTCAGAAGTGATGGATATATTCAAAACCTTTTGGGCATCATGGTTTTATATGAGTGTAATTCCTCCCAAACTAATAAAGCTATCTACATTAAATACATACGGCTTTTTTAACATGTCAAAATATTTAAACGAAATATTTAAAATTCATATTAATTCTTTGAGAATTGCATACAGTGTATTTTTCCATATTCATTTTCTCTCCACTCAACTCCTCCCAGATCTACCTTCTTCTTCTCTACCCACCCAACTTTGTGTCTTCTTTTTTTTAAGGATGTCAGATCACCCTAGAACTGGAGTTACGGATGGTCATTAGCCATCAAGTAGGTGCTGGGGATTGAACCCAGGTCCTCCACAAGAGCAGCCAGTGCTTTCAACCACTGAGCCATCTCTCCAGCTCCCATTCTTTGTTTTTTAAATAAGCTCATTGAGTCCAGTTGGTGCTGCCCATGTAGTCTTGGGTGTGTGACATCCACTGGAGTGCAGTCAATCTATCAGGGGATATACTTTCTTTTTGGGGAGGGGGGACACACTCTCCCACAGCCATCAACTGCAGGTATCTATCTCCTCACTTAGGTGTGAGACTTTGTGGCTACCTCCCCTCTCCATGCTGGGATTTTCTCTGGCTTGAGCTTGAGCAGATCTTGTACATCCTGTTGCAACTTCTGTGAGTTCAGAGTGCACTTGTTGTATTCAGAAAACACTTTTTTTCTTGGTCTTTTTGAGACAGGTTCTCCCTGTAGCCCCAGTTGGCCTGGAACTTGCTATGTAGACCATGCCGGCCTTGAACTCTTGCTTCTGCCAAATGCTGGGATTAAGGACATGTGCCAGCACACCAGGCCCAGAATACTTATTTATTTATTTATTTATTTATTTATTTATTTATTTATTTATTTATTAAATACTTTTATTGATGATTTGTGTATTTCATACATTATCTTTCTGTCCAATTTAGACATACTCCCCTCTCCCTGCCCCCTACCCTACCCCAGTTCATGCCTTCTGCCATACATGAGAGAAAGATGCAAGACATGTATGGCAGAAGGCATGAACTGAGTGGGTTTTATATCATTACTTTGGCAAAGTATTGGGTATATGCAACTTAAAGGGAGGAAAGATTCATGTTGGCTCATGGTTTTGGAGGTCTCATTTGCTAGTCGGCTGGCTCCATTACATGGGACATGAGACAAGGCAGCATATGGTTATCTGACCATGTGGCAGCAAATGTCCCCTTTATTGTAGGCAGAAAACAGTGAGAGGGGCAAAAGGGGCCAGGGTCAAGGACACCTCCCAGTGATCTACGTTCCCCAGATGGGCCCTATCTCCTAAGGTTCGTAGCACCTCCCAAGATAGCACCAATCCTGCAAGGACAAGACAACAGATGAGCTAACCAGGCCACCTTTTATATTCAAACTGGAAGAGGTCCATTCCTTTATGTATGCTTTCATTCATTTGCTTTGTGAGTATTGGCTGTACATATCCTGTATTTGATGTACTTTGTTAGGCACTGGATAAAATGGTCCTTAAGAAAGTCAAGACACATGGAAGAGATGTAAAGCAGGTAGTACCTACATTAAGTGCTGTCATGGTTAATATTTATTGGCCTGTATACATGCCAGAAACTCTCACAAGCACTTTACATGAATTAACCTGCTGATCTTTACAACAAATTGTGTGTACTGGGGCACTACATTCTGCACTGTTCTGCTTTACAGTGGAGAAAGTAGAGACTCTAAGAAAGAACTTGTTGCAGGACTGAGTTCTCCTAATAATCTGAATCCAGAATTTGGGCTTATAATGGCTGTACTAGAGAAGATTCTGGAGCATAATAAAGAAGTATCCAATTCATTACAGCAGGACTGGGGAGGGCGAGGCGGATTGCTTACGAGGTGGTATCTGGAGATTAGGAATGGGGCGCCCGCTATCAGAGAAACAGGCTCTTGGCCTTATTCGTGAATGCTTTCCTGAAAAATAAGAAAACGAAAAACCAAACAGCTCTAAATGTGATAAAAAGAGAGGAGGAAGGGAGTGGGAGGGAGTAGCCAGGAAACAGGACTGACTGTGAGATAAGAGAGCAGTCAGTGGGAAACACAAAGCTCTCACTCTTGCTTTTCAGGGCCGCAGCTCAGGAGACATATGCTTCTGCAGTCTCCTCTTCCTCCTCCTCCTCCTCCTCCTCCTCCTCCTCCTCTTCCTTTGCCAGGAGCCATCCTCTCTACCTGCTGGGCTCCAGCAGGTTCTTCCCTAACACAGCCATCAGTGGCTACCCAGGCTCATTCTCAGTTTCTTCCTGGGAACATCTTGATGCTTGGGCTCCCTAGATTCCTCCATCAGGAGCTGTAATAGAAGCTGCCAGTTTTCCTTCAGAACCCTAGTCCTGACTTGAACAAAGAAATTATTTTAAGTGCCTGTTAACGTATCCCCTTGTCCTTGATTCTGAACTTGATGTCAAGAAGTCTCTCTCTTCTATTTACCAGTCTTGGCTACCTAGTATAAAGCCAAGTTAAAGGACATGCTGGGGACTGGGATGGAGTTTAGTTGGTAGAGTGCTTGCTCAGGCATGCACAAAGCCCCAGGCTTTGTCCCCAGCACTGCATATGCCATGCATGCACCATCTGCTCATCCAGTTAGGATGACATCATTAGATTGCAGTCCAAGCCAATAGAGACAGTGCCCTTATAAAAGAGAAGCTTGGACACAGATCTAGAACACCTCCTGGTCACTACATGAACATGGAGGTAGAGGTTGGGATGGGGCTTCTACAGGTATGACGCATGGATGGCCAGTAGACCATGGAAGCTGGAGAGGCACAGACCAGTTCCTGTCTCTCACCCTGAGGACCAGTTCCTGTCTCTCACCCTGAGGAGCCCTGCCCACATCTTTGGCACAGACTTTCCCTATCTAGAACTCTAAAACAAAACATCTTTGTGTGCTCAAGCAAAATAACACTGTGCCTATCAAATGTCTGCTACCTATGGCAAGATGTCAGACATAGAATCCCACAGCCTTGTTATGAGAACTCACCCCCAACACTGGTCACTAAGATGGTGCTTAACATGCACCATACTATTTCTGTTGTTATTATTTCATTTCTCATCATTAAATTCAAAACCAGGAGAGTTGAATTTTTGGCTGTTTTGACCTTCCCAACCCCTTTTTAGAATCGCTCTGTGTCTTTGATGGGGGAGGAGGAAGGAGGAAGCAGGTTGTTGGTGTGAGTGAGGACAGTGTGTGACGCCAGGCTGAACCATAAAGTCCCAAAGTCACTTCCCACGGAACCGGCTTTCAAGCTTTCAGTCGTAGGGGAGGAACTGTGAGTCATTCGTGCACTTGCAAGGATCTTGTCACGCACGGATTGGTACCTGGCAGGCTCCGTTTTCCCTAGGATTTCTGCCACCAACTGTCACTACATAGTTTTCAATTTGTGCATCCCCATCACTGCCAAGAATGGAGAGGCTCTATGCGACTTGTAATTACAGAAGCGCTCCCACCGCCCCTCCCCAAATCCCAGGAGGTTAAATCTGCACATGTTGACAAAGTAATTTCTTGATTTTGTTTTCTGAACGAATCATTGACGGTTTCCTGAACGAGTGCTATTGTAAACAGTGAGTCAGTGTCGACAGCAAGAAGGGCTTCCTCTTCTGACAGCTTAATTGTTCCCTTGATTTCCAGGCTCTTCACCTTCTATGAAACATGGCGTTCTCTGCATCTTGTATGTAAATACAGGTATGAAAACATCGGGCTGGTTTAGAAACTCAATAGATCAAGTCTCAGTAAGAGGCGAATGTAATTTCTGCACACATAGCTTCTTAAATTTTTTAAATTTATTTTAGGTATAAGAATGTCTTGCCTGCATACATGCAAGCACACCTGTGTGTGCAATGCCCATAGAGGCCAGGGAGGGGGTCAGATCCCCAGAACTGGAGTTATGGATGGTTGTGGACTGCTATGTGGTGCTGGTCCTTCTCAAGAGCAACCAGTGCTCTTAACCACCGAGCCAGCTATCCAGCCCTGTACATAGCTCCTTTAAAGACAAGGTTTCTGCAGTTCTCCTGGGAGTCTTGACAATCAGTTCCCTGGAAATAGAAGTTTGAGGACAGACTGGACCCACAGGACACTCTGGAATGGCACTCGGGGTATCTGTCTGTCTGTCTGTCTGGGTCCCCAGGCACACAGAAGCTACCTTTCAGATCATTGAGCTCTTTTCTGGTTTATTGTGAGCCCCAGGGACTGGGGTCCACCAAGCCAGAACAGGTCCACCATTGCCTAAGGCCCAGCTTAACACCTGGCTCCTGATTCTTCTCTCCCTTCTATCACTTAGTCCTGTTGCATTCTTCTGGCCTGGCCTCTACCTCTTGCATCTGTCAGCCTCTAAACATGCAGGCATGCACCATCCTTAAAACAGAACAAAGCGAAATCTTTAGCAAGTTCCTTCCCAAGTAGAACCCTGGTCTCTCCTTTCATGCCAAACTCTTTACAGCCTTTCTAAACATGTTCTCTTCCTCATCAAGACTCGTTTTGTATGTGCTGCCACCTCCCTGCACCTGCTCTGATCCAGTAGCCACTGGTTTCCTCCAGTAAAGGTTAGGGCATTGCTCAGTCCCCACCTTCCTTGATTTCAGAAGCATGTGGCAAGATCAGCTGAGCAGCCAGGAGCTGATCCAAGGCCGGGGGCCTGGAGGGGCAGGAGAAGAGAGGAGTGGGAGGTCAATGACAGTGTGCCCTGTGGCTACCAATGCTTGCAAGAATTCATCAGCCCTTCTCCCCACCTCACTGATGGTTGTGTTAGGATTTGTGGTAACTTCTTGTATTTGCTTTTTGTCCTGCCATCGTGTAGGTTGGAGTTGGTGCTGTAAGCCGGAAAGACATTTTTCCTCCATGCTGCCACTTGTGAATCTGCTCCCGAGAAATAGCTGTTCACTCTCTCTCTTTGGACTTCTCTAGGGTGTCGAATGGCTAACATGTTTAACAGATTAAACCAGGGGTTGTTAATATTTTTCTCTGAAGGACCAGATCTTAAACTTTGCAAGTCATCAGGTGCTTGTCTCCACTTCTCGGCTCCACTGAAGCATGACTACAGCCATGGTCCCTGTGTGAATAAAAGGTGCAGGTAGGGTCAAGAAATTAGCCTTTACAAATCCACAACACAAGCAGACTTCAGTCTGGGAGCTCAATGTCCATAGAGCAAACCAACTTTATGTTTCGCTGTATTGCTTGAAAACCAGAAAACAGATTCAGCATGTATATTGATTTTCTAGAATGTCCAAGGCAACAGTGTGTGTTTGTCTGATCTCCACTTGTGATGTTCTGTGGATGCCAGTTTCAGCTTTGATTAGTGCAATGAATCATCACCTCCAAGGACCAGTGCCCCTTCTTGCTCCTACACAAGGACTTACGGTACCCCAGTATACCAAAGAGGAGTGAGCCAGTGGTTCTCAGAGTGGGAGTTTTACCATCAGGACTGTTCAGCCGTTAAAATTAGGCATCAGATTGCCCTGAAACTGGAGTTCTGGATGGTTGTTAGCCACCACTTGGGTTCCGGGAACAGAACCCAGGAACTTTGTAAGAGCAGCCAGTGCTCTTAACCTCTGAGCCATCTCTCCAGCCCCCACTGGACATTTTTGAATGTCAACATAAATAGCACTCAACATTTCACAACATCTTGGGCGTGAGCACTCAGTGGAGGGTGGGCAGGAGAAGCAGCTGGGCATGTGGAGGAGCCTGCTTTCTGGAATCCCTGTTTATTGCTCTTTGCAGAAGGAGGACTGAGGTAGTCATCACTACATCTTTGGATCTGTTTAATTGCCAGCTGGGGGAATACATGATCTATCATGGATCACGAAAGACTCCGCAGGACCCGTGACAACTGCCCTTTGCTCCCCAGGAGCTACGTGCATACACTGTTCCGATAGGGGTCGCCTGTATACTCCATCCTTCTACTTGGGGTGATCCAGATCATTGCCTCTGCCACTCACTGCCTTGGGTGGGCTGTGCCTATGTTCATCTCTATCAAACAGAGGGAGAAAAATCCTGGCAAATTTGCCCTACTCTCTGAAAACTGAAGAGTAAGATTTCATCAATGTGACAAGGATTCCAGTTCTTTTTCAGCTGAGGTCGTCTATTTACAAGAAGCTGATGTCTCACTCCCACTTTTAGATGAGATATTGAGACAACCACAGAGAAAACACATGTTTCTAAAGGCAAGGTATGCTGCCCAGAGCATGGAAAATCAGGAGTGAGACTTTCAGAGATGGAGAGAAATCCCACAGCATGCCTGCAGCAGGCATTTTAGACTATGTGGTCAAAGGGCCTCTGTGACTGTGATGTATAGGTTGAATTTGACCCATCATATAAACCCTTTAAATTTAAACGTAGAATGTTTTAAGCAGAGTAGTATCTTTGGAGATGTTTATGCTCTGTAATTTCTTGAAGCTGAATTTCTTGAGGAAGTTTTATATTTTACTTTTCATCATTTTAAAACATGGATCCCAGGGCCAGAGAGATGCCTCAATAGTTAAAAGTGTTTGATACTCCTGCTAAAGTTTCACATTTGGTTCCCAGTACCCACATCCATCGGGCTACTCACAACCACCTGTGGCTCCAGCTTCTAGGAATCTGATGCCGTTTAGTGGCCTCCACATGCATTGGCACACATGCGGCATATACTCACAGACACATGAATAAAAAGTAAATCTTAAAAGAATAGAATATGAGGAGGTCACAAAACCCTCCATTGAACCTCCATTTTCCTACATTTGCAACATGAAGAGAGTTGGTGGGGACCTGGTGTGACATTTGTGGGTTTCTATAAGTTTCTTTTTATTGTGCACTTGGTGAAATATGGCGAGGCATATGGAGGGCTGGTGATTCATCTCCACGTGAGACTTCCTGGGGAAAGCTGAGAGGAGTTCAGTTTGCACAGTTTCCCCATGCTAACTTGCTGAAGATTTTGCAGGAAAAAGCAGCCCTTGCTCTATTTCAGACTTGGAGATGAATGATCCCAGAGCAGCTTTCCATGCAAATGTTTCATATTTGGGCTTTATGTGATCCTCTCCCCACCACTCCACGTCTTGTTCATCAGGGTATCACTCTATTCAGGAAGCCAGGGAGCAATATTCAGCTCCATGGAGCCATCAGAGGTCAGGACTGAGATAGTACAATGCACATGTCCCCAACCAAAAGGACATTATTAAATCAGGAAGAATATGTCAACAAAGAATGTGTCTTAGTGATGGCAAAGGTAAATATTTAGGCAGCACAAGCTGTTGATTACAAGAACTAATTTTGTATGAGATCAAGGTCAAGTGTATATGCTTCAGACTGTGATTTAGAGGCATTATTCAAAATTGACCTTAATTTATAAAATAGTAAGTGGTCCTGTTAGTCCTTGCTCTGTAGAGTGTGCCTTTCATGTTTAACCTCAAAGCACCACAGAGAGATCAAGACCACAGCCAGATGTGGCTCATTTACACGGGTATCAGAAAATGTGGGAAGTCTAAATTTCTTGTTGGTCTGTTTGGCAATAGCTCACATCTTGGGAAATAGTGAACAGTGAGAAATTATTGCTTTTTTATTTTACTTAAGCTTTAAAAAATATTTGTGTGTGGGAGAGTGTGCATTTGCCATGGAGTGCCTGTGGAAGTCAGAGTGACTCGCAGGAGTTAGTTTCCTCATGCGTGTTCCAGGAATCAAACTCAGGCAGTCAGGCTTGGTGAGGAGTGCCCTTACCTGCTGGGCCATCTCATGAGCCTGTATTGGTTTAGCTTTTGTCCATTAAAAGTTTCATGGCGTGGTGGTGCACGCCTTTAATCCCAGCACTCGGGAGGCAGAGATAGGCAGATCTCTGTCTGTGGGTTCAAGGCCAGCCTGGTCTACAGAGCGAGCTCCAGGACACCTAGTACTAAAAGGGAGACCCTGTTTCAAAAAAAAAATACCAAAAAAAAAAAAGTTTCGTGGCAGAAGAGTTCATCACGTGGTTACATGGAAAAGAATCAGTGTGGAAACAAGCACACACTACCCTCCCTTCCTCATAAGTCACTGCAATATCAGGTGGAGTCATAGAAAATCACTATTTTGTTAAAATGATTTGATATCAGCAATTCCATGTGGTTCAAAGTGCTAAGTGTCTTGGGCTTTATAGATAAGAGAAAACATATAGAGGTCCACGTGTACATACACAAGTACATACACAAGTACGCACACAAAGACATACACACACAGAGGCACACATACAGACATACATAAGACATATACACACAGAGGCACACATACAGACACACAGGCACACACACAGACACATACACATAGTCATACACACACAAATGCACATACATAGATGCAGATGCACTCATAGACACACACAGAGGCACACATACAGATACACAGGCACACACATCTCATAAACACACATACATAGACAAAGATGCACATACAGACACACTCAGACACACACACACACACACACACACACACACACATAGGGACCATAGGGACGCATACATATAGAAATACAAAGGCAGAGACACATTCATAGACAGACACATACATGCTCATAGATGCATAGGTACACAGACACTCATAGACACACAAACACACAGAGATAAATACAGATACACACACACAGGCACACACATAGATATACACATTCATAAACATATAAACACACACAGATAGACACACAAACACACACATATGTAAGTTATTTATCAGTAGTTCTCCATGCTATTACAGGAGTGTGAATTTTTCTTTTCCTCATCTGCGCCGTCTTGAGTGACTCCACTTCACTTTCCATTCTAGCTTCTCTGCTAGCACAAGCTCTCTTTCACTGCAGAGAGGCTGGATCTGTGGCTTATTCACATCTGCTTATAAATTTGAGGACTTTTGGCCTCTAGTTTCTAGAGTTCTTTGGAAATCTCTAGATTTGGTGAAAACCTAATCCTTTTCCTTTCCTTCCCTCCGCATCAAGTTGATTCACCCCATTAATCTGCAGGAGCTCCCTTCGCACTCTGAGGACCTGGCATAAATAGGTGCTGAATAAATATCTGTGAGTGGTTCAAAGAGTGAATGCATGAGAGAGATAACTAAGTAATTAATAGTGCATCACATTCTGCAACTTTTCTGATCTCTTCCCACATTAACCAGCTGGATTACCCTAAGAAGAGTGCCTGGCTGGGTTCCGATTCCAGACAGCAAGCAACATGAGGGGGAAAATCAGGTGCATTGTTAATTTAGCTTAAAAATAAGTATCTTTGCCGGGCGTGGTGGCACACGCCTTTAATCCTAGCACTCAGGAGGCAGAGGCAGGTGGATCTTTGTGAGTTCAAGGCCAGCCTGGTCTACAGAGTGAGTTCCAGGACAGCTTGGGCTACAGGGAGAACCTGTCTTGAAAAAAACCAAAAAAAAAAAAAGTATCTTCATGATTCTCCTGAAAACATTATAAGATTCCAGGGTAAATGTCATACTTTATTATTGTTAAAGAAATAAAAATTTTAAATTATTAGTAAAGGATTTGGTACCAGCTTCCACAAATGAGGGAAACCATTCCCCATTTGTTTCTATTGGACTGTGTTACTTCACTTAGCATAATGGCTTCAAGTTCCATCCATTTACCTGCAAAGTTCATGATGTCATCTTTCTTTACTACTGAATAGAACTCCATTGTGTAGATATACCATGTTTTTGTTATCCACTCGTCAGTTGAGGGGCACCTGGGTTGCTTCCAGCTTCTTGCTATTGTAAAGAGGGCTGCAATAAATATAGATATGCATGTATCTTTGCAGTAGGATGAGTCTTGTGGGTATATACCCAGGAGTGGTATGGCTGGGTCAGGTGGTAAGCTGAACAAAAATGAGGTTCTAGTACAGGACAGTGCTTAAGTCTAAAGAGGGTTCAGAACTCCCACCCTACCATGGGTAAGATAGATACATTTATAGTCAGAGAACAGGAAGACACTTGATTGGCTGCAATTGACACTGGCCTCAGTTGGACATGGGGTGATCTTTTGATAGCCTGTGATTGAATGGAGCTCAGTTTGCGATGATTGGCTGGGACTCAGCTCCAAGTTACAAGAATGCACTATTCAGTTAGGCTGCAATTTGCTTAATGCTTAATGCATATGGGTAGAGGGAGTTTTAGGGCAAATTTTATCACAGGAGCGCCAGAACAACCAAGGCTAACTTTCAATTTCACATTATGAATTTCTGAAAGAATTTCAGGCCCTTTCCTTTCCAGGCCTTTGTGAAGCACTTTGACCTCAGGACAGAAGAGGGCATTACCTGGCCCAGGGGTTGCAGCTCTGGAGCCTTACTGACTTAAACACATGCCTGTTATTGAATGTATGAATGGGTGTATTAGAAAACAATCCTGTTGCTTCCAAGGGAGGTATTGATATTTGAAATGCCTGGATTTTTTCTTAAAGTCTATTCTCTTCTACTGAGAAAAGAGCAGTGGGGAAGGAGGGAGGGAGGAGAGGGATGGAGATCATTTTGGGCAAATGGCTTGAGGTGATCAGTGCCATTATTTCTGTCCTATAAGTGACTCAGGCCAACAGATGCATTCTCGTCCTGCAAGTAGTACTCATCCTGAAATTAACTTGAATAACCTAATTTCTACCTTCCGGCTGACGCTTCTTATGCACCGTGCAAAGGGCAAAACAAGGGAGATGGAAAAGATGAACAAGGTCTGCGCCTACTATTCTAGGAGAAGCCATTGTTTCCCCGTGTCTGAGGGGGAAAGTACACTGTTTGACAGCATGGGGGGCCCTGAGCACTGGCTGGGGTTAATGATCAACCTGGGAGCTGAGTGGTGAGCAGTTGCCCTGGACCAGCTCTGACTACTCTGGTTGACAGGTGCTGAGGGGAGGGGCAGGCCACAGCTGCTGGGACAGGAATCCCATTATCCTTTGCTGTGTATTGATTCACCCTGTGGGACATTTCCTCTCTGGCTGTGCTAATTTGCAGAGTGCACGTTCATTTGCCTGGTCCTGGGCACACACAGAGAGTTGGAGGTGTGAGGGGTAAGCATGATGGGCTCAGCCTTCAGTCTGCAGAGGTTTTGTCTGTCAGGACACAGGCTTCTAATTATAGTGGCTGAGGGGACGAGGTCTGGAATAACAGCTTCGCCACTAATATAATTGCTGAAGGTGCCTACCAAATTAATGACATGGCATGCATTTAGAAATGCTTTTTTTTTTGGTATGTTTTTTGCATCCGTAAACAGTAGTTCTTATTTTAAAACTCGATGTTTTTGCATAGAAAATTCAGGAAGTGATCCAACAGTTGGAATCTTGGCTATCTACATCCATCTTTAAATGTTCACGCTCCTTTGTTTACCGTAAGGCCTTCTGGGACACTTGTGGAGATAATTTAGTCATTATCTTTGCCTTAGACTGTATTCTATGGTTTTCTGGTTTATGTTGAAAGGTGATATGGGGGTTGAATTTATTATAGTTAAGATTATTGACTATAATCTGTCCTGATGTCTGATTACGGAGGCAAGCCAGGCTGACTGCTCTCTGGAGAGTTCCCTCAGGCAGACTCCATGGGAGGTCGCCCCTGGTCGACCCCCTCACTCTCTGGCCTCAGCAGGTGGGGGTCATTTCCAGATTTGCTACTGGCTGATGAAGGCTTGCTGGCACCGAACAAAACTCACAAGTCTGTTTTATGAAAATTCATCCCATTGTGTTTTGTATCAGAATAGAGGAGTTGAGGTAAAATTGTATGTGTGTGCACACATGTTTTGTGTTTGTGTTTGTGTGTGTATGTATGTATGTATGTATCTATCTATCTATCTATCTATCTATCTATCTATCTATCTATCTAATCTGTGTGTGTAAAGATCAGAGGATGACCACAGATGGCATTTCTCAGGTGATTTTCACCTTGATTTTTTGGACATTGGGGTCTCTCACTGGCCTGGAGCTCTAAGATTAGGCCAGACTGACTGGCCAGTGAGCCGCAGACACACTCCTGTCTCAGCCCTCCAGAGTGTAGATTATAAGTGCATACCACCAGGGCTGGAGAGATAGCCTAGCGGTTAAGAGCACCAACTGTTCCTGCAGAGGACCCGGGTTTGATCCCCAGCACCCACATGGCGGCTGAGAACCGTCTGAAACTCCAATTCCAGGAGAACTCCAGTTCCAGGGGAATCCGACAACCTCTTCTGACCTCTGCGGCATTGCACCTCACAGGTGCACAAACCTACATGCAGACAGTACACTCATACACATACAGAAATAAAAAAAAAAATNCTGCACAATTATTTACAAAGTTTTTATTAATAAATTTTAGAATTGTTTAGGATCCTTAATTGATTCTCTTATGGAGGACCTGGGCTCGATCCCCAGCACCCACATGGCAGCTGAGAGCCGTCTGAAACTCCAATTCCAGGAGAACTCCAGTTCCAGGGGAATCTGAGACCCTCTTCTGACCTCTGCGGCATTGCATGACACGGGTGCACAAACCTGCATGCAGACAGTACATTGATACACATAAAAATACATAAAATAAAAAAAAAAAAACCCAAGTGCATATCACCATACTCAGCATTTTTATGTGGGTCCTCAAGATCAAACACCCGACCTTATGCTCGCACAGCAAGCATTTTACTGACTGAGCTGGCTTTTCAACCTTGTTTTAGGTTAATTTCAAGCCATGCTTAAAAACCCAAACTACCAGTTCAGTCTACAGATTCCCATGATTTCTTTCAGCTTCTGTCTATTTTCTTATGACAGAAAAACTGCACACAGATTGGAATGAATGCTACTCATAGGCCTTCCTTGGTTCTAGCCTCAGTCTGGTGCTTCTTTGTGAGCTGGACTCCTCCCAGCACTGTGCTGCCTCCTCCCTGGAGATGGGGAGACAAAATGTATACTGGAGACAGACTGCACTGCATCTCTAGGGGAGCGTTCTGCTCTCTGGAAACAGTTTGCTTACCTCTTTGCACTGTTCCTTAAATGGGAAGTCAGGAAGAAGGAGAAGATAAGCTAGAGACAGGATGAGCAGGCCAGAACATATCATGTATGTGTGTTATGTGTGTGTTGTTCATATGTGCCCCCACATGTAACATGTATGTACATGCCTGTGGTGGCAGATGCTAAGTTGTCTTCTATCACTTTCCATTTTATTTTATTTGCTTATTTATTTTTTTTTGTCTTTTGGAGACAGGGTTTCCTCGTAGCCCCAGTTGGCCTGCTACTCACTATATAGACTAGGCTGGCCTTGATCTCACAGAGATCTGCCTGCCTCTGCCTCCTGAATGCTGGTATTATTTATTTGTTTGTTTGCTTATTTGTTTATTTATTTATTTAGACAAGGTCTCTGTCTCTCTCTGTGTCTCTGTCTCTGTCTGTCTCTCTCTTTCCCTCTCTCTCTCTTTCTCTAAGCTCTTGCTTTGGTTTCCTTGGCTGGCCAATTGGCTGGCAAGTCCCTGGTGATCCTCTGGTGTCTACCTCAGTGCTGGGATTACAGATATGCACCACTGTATCCGTGTTTTTACATGTGTCCTAGGCATCCAAATTTAGGTCTTCATGCTTACATAGTAAGCACTTTACAGGCTGATCCATCTCCACAGTCCTCCCTTTATTATTTATATTTATGCTTCAGACAGGGTCCTGGGTAGCCCAGGCTGGTCTCGAAATCAGTATGTAACAAAGAGGATGGCCTTGAATTCTCTTGAGCATACTGCCTCCACCTTTCTAGTCCTGGGACCACAGGAATATGCCACTAGGCTCAGTCTATGCACTATTGAGAGATGAAGTCCAGGGCTTTGTGGATGGTAGACAAACACTTTTTAATTTATTTTTTGGACATTTTTAGGATAGCTTGTAATATATAGATTCGAAGAGAATTCCAGGTCTCAAACTAAAGAAATTCAGAAGAGAAAGTACTCTAGCATGTTAGTGGAGGTAACTGTCTTTGTGGGGAAGAAGGCAGGAGATTCTCAGACCTTTGCTCAGCGCTCAGATGGAAGCCAGTGGAGCAGCAGTTATGAAGTTCCCAGAGCATGAAGTCCAGCTCACAATATTTACACGCAGCATAGCTGCTATCCAAGAGCAGAGACAGCAGCCCCGAGGGACACAGAGAATAGCTCTGTACTAGTCCTTCTAGGAAAACAAAGAGAAAACCAAACCCACCAGCCAAGCACACAAAACAGAACACAAACCAGAACTGGGAGAGAATAAACGCGAGCAACGAAGAGCTGACCAGAGATGCTAAGATCAGGGAGAAGAAAGGGGTGAAAAGAATGGATAAGAAAGAATGAGGGGGGGCTGGAGAGATGGTTCAGAGGTTAAGAGCACCGACTGCTCTTGCAGAGGACCTGGGTTCGATTCCCAGCACCCACATGGCAGCTAAGAACCATCTTTAACTCCAGTTCCAGGGGAATCTGATGCCCTCTTCTGACCTCCATGGCATTGCAGGACACGGGTGCACCAACCTACATGCAGACTCAGACACATAAAAAATAAATAAGAATAAATTATTAAAAAAAAAGAGAAAGAACAAGGGAGATAGGAGAGGGAGAGAAGAGAGAGAGAAAAAAGGGGAAGGATTGGTGGTAACAAGGAAGTAACTAAAGGATACAGGGCAGATGATATGATCAGAGAATACAATGTAAATACTATAAAATATGATAATAAGTAGAAAAGACAAAGCTTGGATGGGGAGGGATGGAAGCTTTTAAGAAATATATTCAAACAAAGAGAAACTGAAAGGGTAACTGTGATGGGCAGTGTGCTGAGGAAATGCAAGTAAAAGTGAGCCAGCTTTGTGAAACTAATATTCCACAAGTTTTTTAAAAAATAAATAAATAAATAAATAAATAAATAAATAAATAAATAAATAAATAAAGGCATTGGGTCCAAGGAGAAGGCTCAGTAGATTAACGTCCTAGCCAAAGGCTCAGTAGATTAACGTCCTAGCCAGCAAGACTGATGGTGCAAGTTCAGTCCTGGAGCCCAGATAGAAGCCGTATGCAGTGCTATGCTTTTCTAATCCCAGTGTTCCTGTGATGAGATGAGGGCCATGGAGAAAGGAGACTCTCCCAGATGCTCATGGGCGAGGTAGCCTGGGGTACTCAGCACAGCAGCAGAAAGGAGAGAGAACCTGTCCCATCAAGGTGGTAGGCAAGGACTCCTGAAAGTTGTCCTCTGACCTTTACACTCACACCATGACATGCATGCACCCCCCCCCCCCCAGGGAAAAAAATTAACTACAAAAGTACTGAATGAAAAGGTTGAGAATTATAGTGAAGGTGGATTGTTCATGGTAATGTGCCAAGTGTGTGTGAATGAAAAAAAAAAAGCTGTACAGATGTAAACAACAGAACAAGCAGTTTCTTTCTTTTCTTGGCATGGCCGGATCTCACTACTTAGCTCAAGCTGATCTCAAACTCAGGATCCTTCTGTGCCATCCTTTTGAGAGCTGAGTTCACAGGCATGTGCCACCATGCCCTTAAAGAAGGGAATTTTATTTTAATCTCCTTTCTTAGCTTACACTATATCAAAATGATGTAACAATAAAAATATAGAAAGCCAAATAATTAATTATAAAAGACATAAAATGGACTTAATTATAATTATAATTTTATATTATAATTATATACCACAATGAAAACAATTATATACTGGCAAATATACCACAATGAAAACAAAGTCCTGAAAGTCGAAATTATTCTGATATTAGCTGAGAACGGGTGGAGGAGCAGAAGCGAGCATCCATCCGGGCAGACTTTGCTGCCGGTGGCCCCATACCCGTGCTTTCTGTTGCTTCCTTAACTCAGAACCTGTCTTATTTGCTTGGCAGTGTTCTCAGATGGGGTATCATGTACTAAATTTCTGACCACTGAGATGTAAGCAGAAGGTTCTGAATAAGCTTTGCTTTACTGAGGTCATGCTAGTCCTTCCTGCTTCCAGGGACTGCTTCTTCCTATAGACAACACTGACTTGGGCAGCTATCTTCTCACCATGAGAGGAAGGTCTAAGAAAGAAGGATTGAGCCTGTTTACCCAGGATAGACCAAGAAACAGGAAGGTGCTTCACTCTGCACAAAGGAGCCCTGGGCTGGTTCTGCTAGGCAGAGACACAGTCCTGCCTCTAAGGTTAAAGCTCTTTTTTTTTCTATATCACAACTGAAGGAAAATGGACAGAATAATTCAATGAAAACAGATCCCTTACCACTTGTTACCACTTGTAAATAGCAGAAAAAATAACATATGAAGTGATGAGGTATTTAGAAATACATGTAATGGAATGGTAAGCCAGGTATCCAGACTGCCCTTCCCTTTCCAAAGCATCTAAATATCCTAATTAAAATATTTGTAAAGCCGGCTTCTTAAATGCACAGATGAGCCAGTCAGAAAATATGCAATTTTTTTTTTTTAGCTAGAAAAATAAGCAGAGAGAGAAAAAATGCAGGAAAGCCTTGTTCTGTGCTCAGGTCCTTCCTGGAGGGTGTCTGCTACATGAGCTAGATGAGCTGTGGTTCTCATTCATAAATACCAGAATGGAGACCCAAGAAGTCTACCCACCCCAAGATAGGTCAGGTAGCAGGAATTTATTTTCTCACAAACCCGTGACTTTGAAGGAACACACACCAAATATGTGAGAATTAATTTGAAGCAGAGCCCACTCTTTCCATACCTCAAAGCCCAGAAACTGTCACTTTCCTGAATATTCAGGACCAGCACAAAAGAGAGGCGTGGAGGGCTTTACTCTCCTTACTCTGGTAATCTAGGAAGCACACAGCAGCCCCTATGTGGGTCTAGACTCCTAATCTATTCCTTCTGGGATGTTCAGAAGAACTACAGATGGGAATTGTAGTGGTTTCAACGACAAACATCCTCCATAGGACCTAGTATTTGAACACTTGGTCCCCAGTTGGAGGCGCTGTTTGGGGAGATCATGGAACCTTTAGAAGGCAGGGTCTTGGTGAAGGAAGTATGCCACTGGGGGCAGAGCTCACAGTCTTGCCTTACTTCTAGTTAGCTCTCTTTGCTTCATGTTTGTGGCTGAAGATAGTGATCTCTGTCTGCTTCTTGTTCCTGCCACCATGTCTCCCCCACCATGATGGATTCTTATCCTCTGGAACCATAAGCCAAAATATATTCTTCCTTCTATAAGTTGTTTTGGTCATGGTATTTTGTCACAGCAATAGAAAATTAACTAATACAAGGGTTTAAATCAGACCTATTCTTGGCTAATAGGTCTGAGGTCACCTTGTGGAATCCAGTGCACATTAAAAAAAACTATTTTATTTATTATTTTTATTTTATGTGTTCAAGTGTATAAGCTTGCATGTGTGTAAGGGCACCCATGTCATGCAATGCCCAATGAGATCAGAAGAGGGCATTGGATTCCTCTAAAACTGGAGTCATGGATGGTTGGTTGTTAGCCACCATGTAAGTGCTGGGAATTGAACCCAGGTGTTGGAATCCAGTGCACATTAAAAAAAACTATTTTATTTATTATTTTTATTTTATGTGTTCAAGTGTATAAGCTTGCATGTGTGTAAGGGCACCCATGTCATGCAATGCCCAATGAGATCAGAAGAGGGCATTGGATTCCTCTAAAACTGGAGTCATGGATGGTTGGTTGTTAGCCACCATGTAAGCGCTGGGAATTGAACCCAGGTGTTCTACAAGAGTAGTCAGTGCTCTTAACTGCTGAGCCATCCCTCTAGCCTCATCAGTGCATATTCCTGGTGGAAGATTCCAATTTCTTTCTGAAGTTGGAATTCCAATAAGTAAGATCGTGGGAAGAATGAGCACCTAACAGCAAAAACATTCAAAGGGGCCAGGCATTGCCAAAGAGAGCAAGTAGAGAAATAGGCAACAGGACCTAACTGCAAAGCCAAGATCTGTGTAGTTTTGTCTGTGTTGATGAAGATCCCTCAGAAAGATGGAGGTTTCATAATATAAAGAAACAGAAACACAAATTTTTATGTAGAGAAGCAAAGTGCATTTAACCACCACCACCGAGTTCATTGTTTATGATAAGGTGGACAATGCACTGTGGTCATGGAAAGCCAAATTCCCCTGGGATGCTTCCTGTCCACCATTCAGTGGACATTCTTACTGATGTACCTACTCACTCCAGGTAAGGTACCAAAAGACCAAAGTAATGATACAAGTCCAGCTTGGTGAGCCAATGTGTTCATGGGAACTATTTGCAGGAGCATCCACAACTTGGGCCTCACTGACTGGCCCACCACCAGGTGGGTGAGAATTCCTGAAGACAGTTATGCCTGGAGCTCCCTGTATGACCTGCAGGCAGCTGCTGCCCCCAAACATCTCTCCTCTATGTACAGTGCTTACAGAGATTATTTCTTGTGTTTTCATCTATAGGTTCTTTCATGACCAGGCATCTTTTATTGTTGTGTTTGTGGTTTATATATCCTTTCTCTTTGTTGCACTTTCCAGAGATTATCAATTTTATTGATTTAAAAAATATTTTTGTTTTATGAGTTTTTCTGCTGTATTTTGATTTTAAATTCCACTGAATTCTGCTCTCACTTTTAATCTTTCTCTCCATTTTCTTGGCTAGGCTATATTTTACCTCTTCTTTCTAGGTTGATTCAGGAACACAGATTTACTGAGTTATGACATCTCTCTTTTCTAATACAAAAATTTAGTGCTTTGTGCTTCTCCTGGTATTTTGCTGTGTGTGTAAATTATGTTATATTACATTCACTCCGGTCAATGTTTTTATAATTTCTTCAGAGACTTTCATTTGACTCACAAATTATGTAGAAGTATGTTGTTTATTTTCTAAACCTGTTGAGACTTTCCTCATACCTTTTTGTTATTGGGTTTCTGATTTGATTTTATTGTGGGCAGAAAACATGTAAGTATAATTTCACTCTTTTAAGTTTATTAAATTTGTTTCCCTAAAATTTTTTCATGTATAAGTGTTTGTGTATTCTGCATGAGTGTGGGAGCACATGCATGGAAGCGCATTTGGAGTCCTGAGCTGATGTTGGGGGATCAACCTTCATTGCTTTGTCAGCTTATTCAAGGAAGCAGAATCTCTCAAACCTGAAGCTTGCTGGTATACTAGTCTTTCAAGCCGGCTTGCTTTGGGGATCCTGTGTCTGCCTTCTGTGGCTGGAATTGCAGGTAAGCTGCCACACCTAACAGAATTTACAAGGGTTCCAGAATTCCTACTCTGGTTTTCATTCTACAAGCCTTTGAATCACTGTCATCTCCCAGCCCCATTTTTTTTTCCTGTGTTTATTTTTATTTTATTTATTTACTTATTTGGGGGGACAGAGTATCACCGTATTGCACTGGCTGTCCTGGAACTCACTATGTTGACCAGGCTGGCCCTGAACTCACAGAGATCTGCCTGCCTCTGCCTCCTCAGGGCTGGGATCAAATGTATGCACCACCATGCCAGCTCATGCAATACATCTTCATCATATTTAGACTCTCTCCCACCTGGATTCCCCATCGTCCCCCACTGGGTTTCACACATTCTGTCATATATGTTCAGGGCTATTGAGTCAAGCCTTGGTATACAGATGTCCCTCTGTGAAAGTTCATCCCCTAGAGACTAGTCAGCCTATCTATCTAGAGTTATCTCCCTTAACTGAGTTGACATTCTTCTCTAGGAATTAAAAAAAAAAATACTGTAGCAATTTCTTTTGATTTGTTTTTAAACAAAAGCCACTATCATTTAAATTTTTTTCTCCTATGGAGAAGGTATTCTCATGTCTTACTCCTTTCTAGATTTTCTTTGTGATAGTATTCAAATGCTAAACTATGATGTGCCTTGGGGCTATGTTGTTTGTGTTTTGTTTGTTTTCATTTTCCCTATTTGGGGTTTGCTCAGCTTATTAAAATCTTGTTTCTTTCCCCAAATTTCAACACTTTTCTGCTCTTGTTTCTTCAAGTCTTCTTTGAGTCCACATTTTCTTCACTCCTTCCAGGGTCTTGAGAGGAGTGTTGAATTTTGTTATGTTAAGTTCTTGGCTGTCTGTTCATATTTGTTTTCAGTGTATGTTCTGTAGTTTATCAGATTGGACAGTCAGAAACGGGAGCTCACACCAGTAATTCCAGTCCTCAGGACTTGGAGACAGAGTTGGTATAAATTTGGGGCCAACCTGGGCTACACAGTGGGTTAGCTCTAGGTCTGCCTAGGCTACAGAATGAGACTATCTTAATAAAACAAAATGAAACATCCTAACAAATAAATTCCAAACCAGATTGTACTATTTTTATCATGCTTCTTTCAAGTTTACCCTTTCCTTCTCTTTTCCCTACACTCTGCTCTTGAACTAGCCGCCACGTTTTAGAATCTTGGTTATCACCATTTTTAGTTCACCCGTTTTGGTCCCTTTATGTCTACTTTGTGGCAGAGTCTTTCTGCTTTCAGTTTGTTTCAGGCTTGCTCTGAGCTGCTTTGGACACATTTTTCTGACAGCTTTTGGAATCCATAAGGTTGTCCCAGTTTCTCCATCATACTGATGATGGAATCTAGTGACTTGCTTTCTCCCTCAGTTTGACATCTTCCTATTCCTAACATGACGCGCTGTGATGGCTGCCTCCCCGCCCTTGACGTGCTGTGATGGCTGCTTCCTCCACGCCCGTGAAGCGCTGTGATGGCTGCCTCCATGCCCATGATGTCATCCCCATGTCCTCAGCAAGTTTGCCTTCAGCATCTAGTGATTATTTTTCTTATTCAAGTTTAGCTCTTCCTGTTTTTAGTATGAGTTCTTTCTAATGGAAATCTGGGCATTTTGAATATTGTTTCTAGTCCCTGAGTTTCTATCTAAATCTTCTGTTTTATCTATCTAGATTTCTACAGTGAAAGGCCAGATGTCTCCTTGTTTCTGTCAGGTAGAGAGAGGACGCCAGGACCCCACTTACTTGTTGTGTGTGTGTGTGTGTGTGTGTGTGTGTGTGTGTGTGTAGACCTTAAACTCTCTATTGTGTCTTATCAAGGCATGCAGTATGGAAGGAGCTTGTCAGGAAGCCTCCCTGGGTGGAAGAATTCTTTATCACTGGACATTGCTAAAATGCCTGTCTGTCTTCTAGGCTTCCTCTGTTGCCACTGTTGTGAGGGGAGGCCACCTCACTACTGTGGGGTGGGAATGGAAGGTCAGTTTCCTCCTATTGTCTTCACTGTCATCAAAGATGTCAGGCTCATTGCCACCTGGCAGACAAAGGTCCCTACTCTGCTCACCACCATTCTAATTGGGGTTGGAGTGTGTCTGATCACAGACCAGTTAGGGGACTCATGCTGAGGGTCTAAGAAAGCAATAGCAGATGGTAGAACATTCATACGGGGTTGTATTAGTTCCTTTCTTTGTTCTGTAGCCAAATATCTCACAAGAAGCAACCTAACAGAGGAAGCGTTTGTTTGGTGTTATGGTTACAGGGCATACGGTCCACCAGGACAGGGAAGGCATGGCAGCAGGAGTGTGTGCAGAGGGTCATACTGCATCTGAATGGAACAATAGAATACTATCTCTCAGTAGTACTCTTGTAAGGTATGCTGTTTAGGTTACTGTGAACTTGATACAACCTAGAAGTAACCTAGGAAGAAGGAACCTCAGTTGAGGAATTCTCTCCTTCCGATTGGCTTTGGGAACACCTAAGAGGGACCAGCCCACTATGTGTGGTACCATCCCTGGACAGGGTGTCTTGGAGTAATAAGAAGGGTAGGTGAATAGAGGAGCCTGGGAGCAATCCAAGTAAGCAGAGTTTCTCCATGGCCTGTGCTTCAGTTTCTGCTTTCTAGGTTCCTGCCTTTACTTCCTTCAAAGAGGAACTATGCTTTGGAAGTGTAAGATGAAATAAACTCCAAGTTGCTTTTGGTCAATGTCTTATCACAGCAACAGGAAAGCCAACTAAGACATAATGGTGCATGGTTCTTTAAATATTGACATATGGAAAACTAACTAAAGGTGGATCCTTCCCAGAAAGGTATTCCCTACAGAAAAATGGAAAAACCAGAAGTTCCCTTTCCTCGGTACTTAGAAAGAGAATACATCTGTAGAAAGTATTTATTTAATATATATGAGTGTTTTACCTGCATGTATGTAGCACATGTATGCAGTGCCTGCAGAGGCCAGAAGAAGGCATCTGATGTCCTATAACTGGAGTTATGGATGGTTGTTACCTACCTTGTGGGTGCTGGGAGCCCAATCTTAGAAGAGCAGCCAGTGCTCTTAACCATTTTTATCATGGAGGCCTGTCATTTTGGTCAATAATCAATGATCTTGGAACCAATTGGAATGAATTTTGGTCGCATCTGGGGGAACACTAGCTGTTTGTTGTAGAGAGCAGGTGTGGCGAGGGTCCCAGGATGGCGCCTGAGACTTTAGTAAAATCTTATGACTAACACCTGAGTCTTATGACTAACACCTGATTCCCTCCTACCTCTAAGTAAAGCCACGTTCACCGTTCAAGCTGTGCAGGTGCACCCTGTATGCAAGATCAGGCCAGATGATACCAATAGTCTGAGGCCATGCAACCTGGGCTGGGAAGGTGGATAAATAGAGAGACTTTCTAAATAGAGGGACTTTCTGGTCTTGAGAAGAGAAGCTTGGAGAAAAAATGTGCTTGAATAATAAACAGCTTTGAGAAGAACCAGCGAGAGGTGCTTTGTTTCTGCGGTTTCATACAAATGCCCCCTACAAGTGTTTCTGTGGGGAGACAAGTGCTCCCTATGGTTTGTCTATATAAGCAGCTAATTCCAGTGTCAGAGAAAATAAGGTCTCAGTCTTAGCTTTCCTACATAGCCAACTGGGAAAACTTGGGAATCTCTCTCTCTTTTTCTCTGAACTTTACCTTTCTTATCACTAAAAGTAGAGATTATAATGCTTCCATTGTAGGAGTTGCATTCAAATTAGAGCACATACACAGACACCATACATATATACATACATACACTATATACAGGCAATAGAGCTAGCTTTCTAGACTCGGTAGTTATTTGAATCTCAGGTACACAGTTCTCATTGTCTATGACCAAAGCAGAAGCTAGTTTGAATAGCTGTCAGCTGTATGGTAAATCGATGGCTTCAAAGGAGATACTCAGAAGTTCAACTCAATTTGCTGCCGCCATGTTTTGGAAATATTGAATTTAGAAGTGCCATTTTTAGGACCTTTGAATCTGCTTGCAAAGATGACAAAATTCATTCTATTCTAGAAGTAACCCTCTGTGTGACTTGAGTGTGAAGTGGCCCCCACAGGGTGATAGGAACACTTGATCCCCTGCCGGTGGCATTGTTTTGAAGGTGGGGTCTTGATGGAGGAAGTAAATCACAAGAAGAGCTCAGAGGTTTGCTATCCCAGTCCTGCCAGGTCTCTGCTTCCTGACCATGGATGCCTTACCCTCCTGCTGCCATGTCTTGCCTGTCATGATGTACTGTATCCCCTCAAACCTGAAAAAAACCCTTCCTCCCTTGAGTTCCTTCTTCAGAGATATTTAGCTACAGAACCAAGAAAGTAACCAATACAACACCCAGTAATGAGCTACTATGAATAGTAAAAATATTACTGTAATGTCTTACCCACTTTTTGATTAATAGGATACAACGCCACTGTCCTGGTATTCAATAGATCATAATGCTTTTATTAAGTTATAGTCCTGTATAGAATAGTTGTAAATTCAATTGTGCTGCTTAGTTTGTAGCTGTCCTGTCTACTCGTCAAGAGTACTCAATGGTGGCAATATCTCTGCATTTCAATAAGGGAAAAAAAAATCTTAGTCAGTGAGACCTGGGACAGAAGTAAACCAGCTAACGTGAAGCTCATCATTGTGACAAGCTCGTTGCTTGGGCCTTGCAGTCAATCACCCTGCCCTGGGGCTGCTCTGAGATTTTCTGACCTAAGGAGACTTGCCTTTGCTCAGCTGCCCACAGAGACAGGGGTGGTCAGTTTTTAATTCCCAGGTAGAAACTGCTGCTCAAGGTAGATCCTCCCCACTCAGAAGTCAGGCTTTAATCTTTAATCATTTGAACTGGAGTAAAACCCTGCCAGGAAGTCTCAAAGGCCAATTAGCATGTGTAGAACATATAATCCACTTAGTAACAGGAAGTCCAAGTGTTGTATTTCAGAGATTCGAGTATCTCTAGGGAAGAAGAGCTGAATGGAAGAACTTCGCAGAAGAGAGGTGAAAATCTACCTCAGACAAAGAGATGGCTGAGGCAAGGTCAAGGGCAGAGACAGCACTGGCATGAAGCAAACAGCCTTGTCTAAAGACTGTAGAGGTTTGGAAACTGGCTGGAAAGTGCAATGACTTGAAGAGAGAGGCTGGCTTGGGGAGGAATGGATTGTCCCCACAGTCAGAAGGATAACCAAACACACGAATTTGGCTCAGGGATGCCAGTGCAGCTTGGTGCAGTGGAACACACTAGGCTGTGGAGTGAAGTCCAAGTGCTCACTTGGGTGTTCATAAGAGGTGGTCTTGGGCAAGAATAGAATGTCCAGATGGAAATGGTGACCCCTTTGTTAGTCTTGAGAGTGATCACTGATTACCTGAGGCATTTTAGCACCAATTGGTGAAAGAAACCAGGTTCTCTGGAGCCAAACGACCCTGGGCTGAAGGTTGTGCTGTAGCTGTTGATGTTCAGGAAGTTCTTTTGCATTCTTGGGTCTTAATTTCCTCATCTGAAATTGAAAAAAAAACCAGCTGATGATATAGAGATCAATTAGGATGTCGTATATCTGGAATAGTAGCTGGGATCTAATAACTTTATTCTATGACTCATTGTGATTAGTCACATTATCCTCATCACTCTTTGAAGAACTCTGTGGTCCCTAGAGAATGTTCAGTAGGGGAATCTAGAAGAGGAGTATGATGAAAGAATAAATAGATATCTCAGTTTCATAGTACAATGATGACCATGAATCCTTCCTACCTGAGAGAGGAGCCCACCTTCTCTTCAGTGGGGCATTGACCTTGAGCAGCAGTTTCTACCTGGGTATTGAAAACTGTCAACTCAATGTCTCTGTGGGAAGCTGGACAAAGGAATATATTCCCAGGACAGAAAATCTCAGAGCAGCCCCAGAGCAGAGTGATCTATCTTCATGTGATACACACTTTTATTCTATATACCAGCTCATGCATGCATTAGTACATATGCATGGTAGACCCTCCCCACTCAGAAGTGAGTTCTAATGCTAGTCAATTAACTTTTTGTCTCCAGGACTTGATTTATTACCATCAAGGACAGCAAAATAAAGAGACCCTTGTTCCTGACCCACTGTTGGGGACATATTGATCAGACAGGTTAGCTTAGAGCATGCTGGGAGCAGGAAGCCAGCTTCTTCTTCAACGAAAAGAGCAGTAGAGAGGAAAGGACATCCCAGAGTCTGTAGACAGGAAAAGGAACTGTTTTTCTGGAAGGTTCTAGAATTGGATGGTAGACATAAATAGTTTTTACCAATGCTGAGTTCTCCACATTTGCTCACCAGGGAAAATTGATTTCTGCATCATTGGAGGTCACTGTGCACTTGTGACTTCCTTTGGTTTTGACCTGAGAACACACTAGTGATATATGTCAGTCCTAGGCAGAATCCTTTTGTTGCTGGGGAACAGCTGTGAGCCTAAAGCAGAACCATGTGAAGACATGGAAATGCCCTGTCAGCAAAGCATTTTGGTTTGGATGACGACTGACCTGCAGTGGGCATGTAGTTTTCTTTCATAAGCACTATTTTGATCTTATTCTTTTCTAGCCCTTTATTATTATTATTATTATTTAAATTTTTATTGATTTTTGTTTATTTAATATATAACGTCTCAATCAATATCCATCATCTTTATACCCCCTTCCACACTGGTACCTTCCACAGCGCCCTCACTGGAATTTGTGGTAAGGCCTATGTCAAGTTAGTGTCCCCAAATGTTACTCAGTTCAAGTTTATCCACCGAGGTATAGTCAGCCTAACCAGAATCCTTGCTTTTAAACGATCAGGTCTTCCTCACCCAGGAGTATCAGCTGCCAATATTTCTTCAGCTAAGATTGGGGTCTGCTACCCATTTCCCCAGTCCCATGTTGGGTTTTTGTCTGCTTGAGTCATGTGCATGGGTCTTGTGCATGCTGACACCATTGCTGTAGGTTCATATGAGCAAGGTCTCTGGAGCCTGTAGTACTCTATTCCATATGGTCATATAGCTCCTCCCTGAGTCTTACAATCTTTCCATCTCCTTTTCTTCAATTGTCCCTGAGCCCTGGGTGAGTGAAGCTTAATATAGGAGTCTTGTTGGAGGACACACACTTTGCAGACTCCTAATCTTCATGCTTTGGCCATTTGTTACCTTTCAGGTTCCAGGCCCTCTGTTTCATGAGGGAGCTTCCTTAATAAGAACTGAGAGATTCATTAGTGTCTTCTTAGTCCCTTGTTCTATGGTCTGTGAGCCTTAGGTGTAGCGATTGTATTGTAGATATGCCACTTAGGCTTGGGAAATTCACAGACAATGTCTGTGTGTGACAAGTTGTGGTGCTCTGGCGGCAAAAGAAGGTTTTTTGATGAGTGGTGACTGGGATATTTGTCCATAAATATAAAGATATATATTTTGTACTTAGTGAGAAATGACATTTGTCTAGGGATATGACAGCTTCGGGGATTTCTATAAGATCTATGACTTCTCCAGCCATGTGTGTTTGGCTATGTTTACAGTACCATACATGAGTTTCCTCCCATTGAGTGGGCTTTAAATCCAATTATGTAGCTGTGGATTACCCCCAAGATAAAAGTGCCACTACTGCACCAATGTCTTATGCTGTAATAGTCATTGATGTGGTTATTTGGTTTTAAAGATAGTGTTGGAACATCAATAGATGTTCTCTCTTAGTAGTCCAGCCATTTCTTAAACTGAAATATGAAGTGCTTTATTTTTCCCAATATTATATGGCTCATAAATGAGCATATTTGTAAATGAAGCATGATCATTAAAAATCTATACATATTTTTTGTGCACCAACTAACTATAGGATACATACACACATACACACACACACACACACACACACACACAGTTTAAAGACAGGTCATTATGTATAGCTCTGGCTGGACTGGAACTCACTATGTAGACCAGGCTGGCTGCTGGCCTCAAACTCACAGAAATCTGCCTCCCTCTGCTTCCTGAGTGCTGGAATTAAAGGTGTTATCTGCCATGACCAGGCTGTCCTCAGTCTTACAGAGATCCACCTGCCTCTGCCTCCCAAGTCCTAGGATTAAAGACATGTATCACCATGCTGGGCTTAGGACATTCTGTTTTTGATGGTGGTGATAGACTAGTGCCTTGAGAGACCCAATGTTCATGTGAACATTTAGCTTTTAGTACATCAGTATACTTTTTTACTATGTGGATGTGTGTTCGCAAGTGTGTATTCACATGTGTGTGTGTGTGCGTGTGTGTGTGTGTGTGTGTGTGTGGTTATGGACATGCATGCATGTGACTGTAGATGCCTGAAGTTGATATTGGGTCTTCTTCAACTTCTCTCTACTTTATATATGGAAGCAGGGTCTCTTGCTGAAGTTGGAACTCACCAGGTATGTCTAGTCTAGCTTCAGGGATTCAGCTTGCTCCAAGGATCCCCTGTCTCTGTCTCCTTGGTGCTGAGATTATAGGGAGTCTACCATGCCTGCTCACCAGCTCAGCTTTTACATGAGTTCTGGGGATCTGAACTAACTCCTCACTCTATCATGGGAAGCACTGTATCTGCTGAGCCCTCTCCTGGCCCATCAGTACTTTTTTTTTTTTCAAATTATATATACTTTCTTTTATTTCTTTTTTTAACAATAAGTAATAAGTTATGAGTACAAACATCCTTCATGTAAAACCAATTTGCAAGCAGTTGTGCCCAAACCCACACAACCCAAGGCTCCCACCATCCAGCTGAGGGGGGGGGCTTGTATGTACAATCAAGTTGATCAAATAAGTGTCCAGTCTATAATACTGTAGTTTCACCATTCACCACAATCGCAGCCCTTACATTTTACCATGCATCCTCTTCCACAGATTGTTCCCTAGGCTTAGAAAAGGGACACAGGTGGACGAGAAGCAAAACAGTCTACTTTCTCTGGGATGTCATTTTGGACTCTGGTTAGTTCTGGCTGCTTCCTTTCATGGGCTGACAGTTTGTCCAGGAATAACCTTTCAATCCTACTAATGAAGCACAAGCAATTAGATATATAGGTATTAAAACAGTACTAATTGTTATGGTAGGTTACTTTGGTGTAGACACAGATGTTTGGATGGTATGTTAATCCATGAATTACGTTTTTTTAGGTAAAAGATGACAAGGTCTTACTGTGGCTTATAACCTCCTAACCACTAGAGGATGTAAGCTTGTGGCATCAGCCATGAGTTATTCCTCCAAGGAGAGAGCTAATAGCCAATTAGATTTGGGATATTCAGGCATATGGCTGCCACTGCTGCACAGTATTTCCAGGCAGGTGAGGTGTAGCTAGTGCTGACGGAGGAGTCTTGCTTGACTCAAGGAAACCAATATTTGCTTGGTACTCTTTTCATAGACTATATTCTTTAATTTCTCAGGATAAGATTGAATTGGGAGCAGCGAGAGTCAGGTAGATTTTAACCATGTTGAGAACTGTATTAAAACAAAGCTGAATAAAATGCCTAGTGAGTTTTCAAGGTGCCTTCTAGGCTCTGCCCTCTTGGCAACTAGACTGACAACATCAGAGGAAGCATTGTAAACCATATATTTTAATTTGGGGGATTAGAAAAATGGAGTGTATAGAACAGGATTTATTATAATAATCTTGCTGAATGTTTAAGATCGGTTAGGTTAAATCCAGATTGAACTGTGTCCAGTGATGTGTTGTGTTTTTAACTTAATGGCATACAATTTATCATTCAGTAATGATCTTGTTTATGATCTCAAAAGATTGGTAACCAGCTCAGTGCCCAAGATTATGGAAGCAGTTCAACACATTGTGATTGATTTTTGCAAAGAACGTTGAAAGTTATAGGAAAGTACGGTGCTCATGTTGAAAGCTAACAGTTTCTTATTAAGGCTCCCTAAGAAAGAGGGCCAGTGTGTCTGCAGGCAAAGGGTCTTCTCACTGGTTCTCTCTGCATTTATACTTGTTACAGCTTTTGTCTGGGAGAAATGTGACCATGTGGGGTCCATAGTCCATTTCCCTGGGTTGTTTCTGTCCACAGATTGTGTTCATCTGAACCACTTTATTTTTTATTTACCAAAGTACTGGACTTGGCTATTTTCAGTGTTTTCAAAACCAAATGTTCTTTTTCCTGTTTTTAGTCTTCAATACTTGGTGCAAGAGAAGCTGCAAAGGTCTCACTCCATCTATGAAAGAGATTTTGTGTCCTAATAAATTACAGTTTAGAAGCAACCCCAAAAGCAAAACAAAATAAAAGATCAACTGTAACATCGTATAAAGTGCAATCCTTAAGTAAATTTGAAAGAAAGGTCTAGAAGTTGAGGAGATGGCTCAGTAGGTAAAAGCATTTGGCACCAAGCCTGATGATCTGAGTTCTATCCCTGGGACTCACATGGTGGAAGGAGAGAACCAGCTACTGGGAGCTGACCTCTGACCTCAACACATGTGCTTGGCATGTTGTCCACACATACAAAAGAAGTAAATAAAAATGTAAAAAATATATTAAAAGAAAGGAATGAAGAACCAAAGGCATTTTCCTTCTTTCTTTTTTGTATTTTTATTTGGTGTGTGTGTGTGTGTGTGTGTGTGTGTGTGTGTGTATTGTCTGTTGTGTGTCATGTGTGTAGTATGTGTTGCATGTATATGGGTGTGCTGGTGCACATGACATATGCATGCATGTGGGTGTCTTCCTGCACTGTTCTTCAGCCTTCTTGCCTTGGGATGGGCTTTCTCACTGAAGCAGAAGCTTGTGATTTGGGCTATGCTGGCTGGTCAGTGAGCTCTCAGGATCTTTCTGTCTCTACCTCCAAATGCGGGGTCACAGACTGAAAGCCATGCCTGCTTTTACTTGGGTGCTGGGGATTCAAACTCCCATGCTTGCTGAGCAAGCACTCTTACCCACTGAGCCATCTGCCCAGCCACTCTTTTTGTATTTTTAATATTTTTATGTGAACAATAATTATTTTTATAATCAAGATAATAGACTTTTTCTTTTTTTAAAATTAGAAAATGTTTTTAATAATTAGTTAATTTAATACAATTCATTTTAATCATATTCAGAACCCCTCTCCACCCCACCTCAGCTTCATACCTTTGGTTATTATTTGTATCTAATTTTATTTTATTATTGTTTTCTTTTTTTATTGTTATTCAACTTTTTCCATAAGTCATACATCATTTATCAATCGAATCTAGAGTCGCTTCCCTTTCCATGCCCCCCCAACCCAAGTCCCTGCACTCTGCCATACATGTCCTGTATCTTTTTCTGAGTCTTTCCAGAGTTTTTTTTTCTTTCAGTTCTTTTTATTAAAAAAAAAAACTTTAAAAAATTTATTTATTATTTCTTATGTGTATGAATGTACTGTCTGCATGTAGGTTGGTGCACCCATGTCGTGAAATGCTGCAGAGGTCAGAAGAGGGTGTCAAATTCCCTGCAACTGGAGTTAAAGACGGTTCTTAGCCGCCATGTGGGTGCTGGGAAATGAACCCTGGTCCTCTGCAAGAGCAGTCGGTGCTCTTAACCGCTGAGCCTTCTCTCCAGCTCCTCTTTCAGTTCTTTTGTTGTTCCCTCCAACTTGTATTGCTACTGTATATATATATATTATAGATATATATATATAAATGTATACATATGTACATACACATATCACTTGAATTGGAGGACTTTTTTTCCTTAAAAGATGTCATGTTCTCCTTAAGGAGGTGCTCTAAGGTTCCTCCTTGGCAAGCCCAAACAACCATCGATCCTGCACTTTTGCTCCACATTGGGGTCTTTCCCTCCCATGATTCCCCAAATGAAGTCCAGTAAGCATGTGTCCTATCTTGATACCCCTGTATTGGCCTCCACGATGCAGCCCAGGTAGTCCAACAATGGCAGTCTATATTCTGAGGATGCTGAAATCCCCTTAGCTGTTTTGTCCACAAGCTGGGTATCTCAGTAGTCCCCATCTGGCATTGAAGGTTTGGAGGATTCTTGGAGAGACATGAGTCTTCAGTCCATATTGGAAGGTTAAAAAGCTGTGTCTCATCTCTTTGAGGAGTGCCAAAAGGGGTGGCAGCCACAAGGTAGATGCACTTGCCAGTAAGAATTGAAGACAGGTCAAACCACAGTACTCTCTCTTTTTTTTTTTCTTTTTGTCTTTTTACTAAGATCTCAAGTTTTATGTCTGTAGTACAGTTTCTCTGATCTTACTGATTATTTATTTCTTGTTGTACTTTCCTTTTGGATGCTTAAGGCCAAACAGTTACCTCAGATTAACCAAGGTTTTTGTTTTCTCAAGGTCAGTTGAAGATCTGGTCCTCAGGGGTCTCTCAGGGATTTTTTTAGGGGGAAGGGTGGGAGCGCCTTGCTCCCTTCAGCTTTTCATTTACCAGTTCCATCCACTCGAGGACAAAATCAGGTCTTACTAGACCAGGCTTCCTTGGTCTGAAGCATGAGCAGACTTTCCTCTTTATAGACTGGACACTGGCTGAAGTCCAATTAGTGTCTCTCCAAGATCTCCCTGAACAGGAAGACTGTGACCCACATTTTTAGGACATTTCAAGAGATGCCCCCATGCATAGTCCCCTAAGACTTGGTTGACCTCTGAGGGTAAGGAACAAAGTTATCCCTTAGGTCCCTTGGCCAAATCGGTCTGGACATTAATTATGGTCGTTAAGCACCCAGAAAGGCTAAGTTGCACCAGCCTGTTACATTGCACCTATATTAAATTTGTATCCTTTGGAAACAAACTGTATGTTATTTCCATATTATATTTCTTGATTCGCATCTTTCCATTTTAATCCCATATTACCCTAAAAGATGCACACATACACTCCATCGTATACCAAAAACCTGAGGTCTGAAAATAAATGCTAGGTCAGCTCTAGAACCTTTTTAGGGATTCACAATGCACAGTTGTCTTTAGATCATGAGGAATATAACATTAACGTTGCTCAGTTTGTCTTAACAACTAGGTACTTGGTACTAGCATCCACAGATGAGGGATACCATTCTTCTTTTGTTTTTCTGGGATTGTGTTACTTCACTTAGCATAAAATCTCCTAGTTCCATCCATTTACTTGCAAATTTCATGATGTCATCTTTCTTTACCACTGCATAGAACTCCATTGTGTAGAAGTACCACATTTTCTCTATCCATTTGTTGGTTGAAGGGCACTTGGATTGGTTCCAGCTCTTTGCTATTGTGAAGAGAGCTGCAATAAACATGGCTGTACATGTATCTCTGTGATAAGAAGAGTCTGATGGATATATTCCCAGAAGTGGTATGGCTGGGTCAGGTGGTAGGCTCATTTTGAGTCTTTTAAGGGTTCTCCATACTGCTTTCCATAGTGGTTATACAAGTTTGCATTCCTACCAGCAGTGGATGAGTGTTCCTATTTCCCCACACCCTCTCCAGCATTTGGTATCATTTGTTTTCTTGATCCTGGCCAGCTTTATCAGGGTGCGATGATATCTTTTTTTTTTTTTTTTACTTAAAAAAAATTTTTTTTTATTGATGCTTTGTGTATTTCATACATCATTTTCTAATTCAGTTCAGGCATATATCCCCTTCCCTTCCCCCCACCTCACCCCTACCCATCCCAGATCATGCATTCTGCTGTAAGTTTTCTGCATCTTTCTCTGCTTTTTTGTTTTGTTTTG
>VZQC01014421.1:983854-1038991 GCA_009823505.1 Rhizomys pruinosus
AGAGGGATACCATAACAACTAAAGGAAGAGCTTGACAAACTCAGAAAGAAGAGAGAGAGAAAAAAAAACAAACCTTAAGGAAGTAGAAACAACTGAAAAGGGGCAACCAACAAGTAAGGAGCACAAGAAGAGATTGAGAAACTCATAACAGGAAATTGATATATTAAGGGAATCACAGGATAAGAAAAAGGAAATAGAACACTTATCCACCGGAAGAAAGGAAAGGAAAAAGCCCTCGAAATAGAATGGAGGAAGCAAAAAAAAATCGATCCTGGAATATAACATAGAGACAACTAAAAAGATCAAATAAAGTTATGAAAAATTAAAAAATACAACAAAACTGAACAAACAGGAAATATGGGACGCACTCTGAAAAGATCAAACATACGCCATCATGGAAGCGAGGAAGGAGAGAATCTCAAGAGATATAGTATTGATCAGATATCTTCAACACAATATAGATGTAAGACTGCCAAACTAAAAGTGACAAACACACTTCAAATACCAAGTAAGCACAACGTACTCCAATAGACAAGATCAGCAAAAGAAATCCCCACGCCACATCATAGTCAAAATGCTTGAGATGCCCATTAATTCTAATACGTAGTATATATATTTTCCTGAAGGCCACAAAAGAAAACAAGTCACGTACGAAGGGAAACCCATGCAGAATCAAAATGACTTCTCTGCGCATAACCTGAAAGCAGAGAACATGGCGCAAAGCATGTCCCAGTGTTTAAAGACTATGGATGGCCAACCAGAATACATTTACCCAGCAAAAATGTCCAAACCTCATCCCTCTCTGACTACGGATCGCCCACGCTCCGACTGACTCTCTCTTCTACAACATCAGGAGCTGCGCCCGCATATGGGACTTTGTCGCCTGGTCGCGTCTTGCAGCAGTGTCCATACCTCTCGATCGAGCCAGAATGCGTTGAAGCAATTCAAGGGCAAGAAGATGGAGCAACTATCCTCAAGCACCTAGGGAAAGAAACTATCAAAATAGAAACATAGGAGTAGACTCAGAGAACTCAAAAGTCATGGTCATAAGGTGAAAAGGAAAAAAACATCCATCTTTCGATTATAATCCCTAACCTAAATATAATGGGCTGAACTTCCCCAATCAAAAGCATAGACTGGGAGAAGGATTAGAAACAAAACCATCTATATGCTGTCTAGCAGAAACCCATCTCTTTTCAGACGACACTTACACTTAAGGCTGATAGATGAAAAATATTCCAAGACATGGTACCAAAAAGAAAGCAGGTTCGCTATCCTAATATCAGACCATAATAGCCTTCAACGCAAAAGAACTCAAAGAAAACCAAAAGAGGGCATTTATCTTCATTAAAGGAACAACGACGATGAAGATCGCACAATATGAACATATATAAGCACACCAAAGGCCGGCGCACCAAACTTGCAAGACAACTCTTCAGGCTCTCAAGGCTCAGATTAACCCCAGCAACATATAGTAGGGGACTTCAATCACCCACTAGTCCTTTAGCCAGATCAAAACAGGACAAAGGATAAACAGAGAGACAAACTCGAACTGAATGATAAAATCACCAAATGGACCTCACAGACAATCTTCGATATTCGTACCCCAAAAACCAGAGAAAACACCTTTCTACTACACACCCATGGAACATTTTCCAAATAATCATATAACTGGGAACAGGGAAAAACTCAACAAATACAAAAAGATTGAAAATAATCTCATGCATTCTTTCAGACCAAGTGCAATAAAACTCAATATCAACAACCAGGATAAACCCTACAACCTACAGAACACTGGAGACTTAAACAACACTCTCCTAGATAATGGAATGGGTCAGGAAAAAACGAAAAAGAAAATAAAAACCTTCCGGAAACTGAATGACGATGATCAATACAACGCACGCAAACTATGGGAACACTTTAAATAGCAGTCTAAAGGAAAGTTTCGATTATAGCTCTAGGCCTACATTAATTAAAACGAAAAGATGCACAAGTGACGATTAACCACTCCAGCTAAAATACTTGGAGAGACACAACAAAGTGAACCCTAAAAACCAGCAGGCAAGAAGAAATAACAAAATCAGAGCAGAAGATCAATGACATCAGAACAAAGACAACCATACAAAAAAATCAATGAACCAAAGCTGGTCTTTGAAGAGAAAAACAAGATAACAGACCTCTAGCCCATGTAACCAAAAGAAAGAAGGACAACACAAATCAATAAAATCGTGATGAAAAGGGAAATACCACAGATAATGGAAAATGATCCAGACAATCGTAGGAATACTCTTAAAAAACCTATACCTCTAAGTTTGAAAACTTAGAAAAATGGATGCAATCTGAAATCTTGTGGAATCACCAAAGCTCAACCAAGAAAAGATCGACAGCTTACACAGACCAATAATATGTTAAGAAATTGAAAGATGTACAAAGCAGCTTCCCAACCAAAAAAGCCCACCCGAGTGGTTACCAGCAGCAGACATTCTATAAATATTTCAAAAGACTTACAACCCATCTAATATCCAAGTTGTTTAGAAGATACAAAATGGAGGGAGTTCTCCCAGATATTCCTTCTTTGACGCCACATCCTCTAATACCAATAACAAACCTGGCAAAGATGCAACCAAAAAAAAAAGGAGAACTATCAGGACCCATCTCCCACTGACACAGATGCCAGAATTTAACTAGGATACTGGCAAATCGCCTATACAGACCCACATCAAAGAAAATCATCCACATGACCAGCTCGAGGTTCCTAACCAAGATGCCAGGGGATGGTTCAACATACGAAATCAGTAATATCCATCAAGCAATAAAACGACTGGAAAGACAAAACCAACACCACCATTCCATTGATGTGGAAAAAGGGCGTTTGACAACACGCAATGCCTTCATGTTAAAAGTCCTAGAGGGAAATTGGATTGAGGGATCATACCTTATGTAATCAAAGCCATATACAGGCAAACCCACAGCCAAATCATCCTAAATGGGAAATGACAGAAAGAGGTCCTTTTTGAGTTTTTCATTCTCTCTCTTTACTTCTCTGAATTCTTCTTTATGTTCTTTAATTTCTCTGCATAGGTCTGCAATTATTCCTCTAAGGTCTGTTTCTGGGGTCACCTCCAGGGGGATCTGATTGTAGCTGTCTCCTACCGGGTTGGTAGAGCTTGGTGCGGAATTATCCTGCACCTTTCCCATGTTGTCTCTTCGTCGTCTCCCTGGCATGTGGGTTTCCCTTTTGTGGTTCAAATCTCAAATGCCTTTTCAGTTTGTTGAAGGCTGAAAGCTTGTTTTATTTTGCTTGTCTCCTTCCAATGCCTTTTTTTGTTTTCCCCTTCCTTCCCTCCTCGTTGTTTATGGAGGGCTGACTTGTCTAGTTTTCAGGCTTTCACTTTTGTTTGTATATTGGATACTGGAAGTCTCTTCCTTTCCTGTTTTGAATGTTCTCTTAATCCACTGGATACTCTCTCCTCAATTCCAGTTGTTGGCGGAGGTGGGGGGTGTCCTAACTTAGCCCGTGCCCCGGTACCTTTCTGGAGCGGTGGCGGGCTTGTCCTGAGCCCTGCCCGGCTCAGGACCCCAATGTGGCATCTGTGCCTGACTCCAAAGCCAGGATCCCCTCCCGCTTGTGACTACGGGGTGGGGGCGGGGCCGCCCAGCCGGGTAGCCACGCTTTGGCAGGAATTAGGAGTTGGGTCTAGGTCCGCCAGTCACTGGGCCCCCTTTGCCACAACTCAGCAAATAATTGTCCTGCACCCGTGGGTCTATAATGCCCTGATTATACCTTTCTGGAGCGGTGGCGGGCTTGTCCTGAGCCCTGCCCGGCTCAGTACCCCAATGTGGCGTCTGTGCCTGACTCCAAAGCCAGGATCCCCTCCCGCTTGTGACTAAGGGGTGGGGGCGGGAGGGTGAGATAATATCTTAAAGTGAGATGATATCTTAAATTTGTGTTTCCTTGATTATTAGTGATATTTTTATTATTAACAATTTTAATATTATTAGCTTTCTTTTTGGTACCATTTGCTTGAAATATTTTTTTCCATCCTTTCACTTTAAGTTGGTACCTATCCTTGAGGGTGAGATGGGTTTCTTGTAGACAGCATATCGATGGATTCTGTTTTCTAATCCATTCTCCCAGTCTATGCCTTTGATTGGGGAGTTTAGTCCATTAATATTTAAGGTTATAATTGAGAGATGTGTTGCTTCCTTTCACCTTATTATCCATTTGCATTTTTCATCTAGGTTTCTACTTCTGCATTTCTGCTTTTATTAATTTCTCTTTCAAGGTGTCTGGGGGTAGTTGCTCCTCTCCTCTGTCCTTTGAATTGTTTCAAGTATTCTCTGAAGGGTTGGTTTTCTGGACATGTATTCTTTCATCTTGTTTTTGTCATGGAAGATTTTTCTCTTTCCTTCAACTAGAATCAACATTTTTGCTGGGTATAGTAACCTGGGCTGGCATTTATAGTCGTTTAGCACTAGGAATGCTTTACTCCATGTTCTTCTTGGTTTCATAGTTTGCACTGAAAAGTCAGCTATAATTCTGATAGGTTTCCCATTATATGTAACTTGTTTTTCTCTTGTGGCTTTCAGAATTTTGTCTTTGTTTTGGGCGTCTAGCATTTTAACTATGATATGGCAGGGGGAGTTTCTTTTTCTGGTCTAGTCTATTTGGTGTTCTGTGTGCTTCTTGTATTTGTATGGGTTTGTATTTTTTTAATTTGGGGAAATTTTCTTCTATTATTCTGTTGACAATCTGATCAATACCATTCTCTTGGGATTCTTCTCCTTCCTCTATCCCTATGATGTAGAGGTTTGATCTTTTCATAGTATCCCACATTTCCTGGTTGTGCCACTATTGTGTATTTTTAAATTTTTCATAGTCTTTACTTGAGCTTTTTAGTTGTTCTGTGATATCTTCCAGGTCTGATATTCTTTTCTCTGCTTCTTTCATTCTGCTTCTGAGGCCTTTTCCACTCCTTTCTTCTTGATTGGATGACTGTTCCATTTCCTTTTTCATTTCTTCCTGTGTTTTCTTTACTATTTCTACTTCTTTTTGGAGCTTCTCAATCTTTTATTGTAGCTCCTTGTTTTGCTCATTGGTTTCCTATTTAATTCAGCATGGGATCTTTTCAGTGTTTCTACTTCCTTCTAGAGTTTTCATTTTTTTCCTCTAGCTCTTTCCGGAGTCCGTCATTTTCTCCTTTTAGTTCATTCCAAAGTTTGTCCTTGTCTCCCTCTAGGTCCTTTCTGAGTTTTTCAGTCTCTCCCCTTAGTTATATGATTTCTTTGAATACATCTGTGATTGTTATTCTATGATCTGTGTCCTGGGTAACCTCTAGGGAGATCCCATTTTAGGAGTCCTCCACAGGCTCCGTAGAGTTTGGTGTGGAGTTATTCTGTGCTTTTCCCATATTTTTCTTTCATTATGCTCTCGGCATGTGGTTTGCCTGTATTCTGCTGCGAATCTTGAATGCCTCTTCACCTTGTTGAGGGATTGCTTTCCTTGATTTTTTTTTCTTTTTTCTTTTTTGCTTTCCTTGATTTCTTCAGGTGCCTTCGTTGTATTCTCCTTATATATGGAATGTTGGCTTGTCTAGGTTTCAGACTTTCAATTTTGGTTATACACTGGAAGGTATAGTTTACTCTTCCCTTTCTGTTCCGTAAGAACTGGGTGGGGCCGGGCATGGTGGCACAAGCCTTTAATCCTAGCACTTGGGAGGCAGAGGCAGGCCGATCTCTGTGAGTTCAAGGCCAGCCTGGTCTACAGAGTGAGTTCCAGGACAACTGGGGCTACAAGGAAACCCTGTCTTGAAAAGACCAAAAAAAAGAATTGGTGGGTAACAACCCAGATGACACCTTCCGAACCACTCTTTCCAAAGTTTCAGTTGGGGTTGGGGATTGGTTGGTTGAGTTGCTTGCTTAGCCTGCATGCTTGTATCCTCTGCCCCCACTCAGGCACTAGATGCCTGCAGTCTCTGAGTTCAAACCTCAGCTCCCAGCTCCCAGAATCCTCTGATTTTTCTTTTTCTTGAGACAAGATCTTGCCGTGCTATCCAGGGTGGCCCTAAACTCATGGGTTCAAGTGATTCTCTGGCTTCAGTCTCCTGAGCAGCTGGGTCTGTTACTGGAGTTATTGAAGTCAAGCTAGGGCTAGATGAGAAACCAGCCATCCATCCTCAATATACCAGCCAAAGACATAAGTAATAGGGAAAATCAGAGAAAAAAGATTATTCAATGTGGTCACATTGGGAAGAGCAACAAATAAGATGACAGGGTGTCCCTCAAGGCAATCTCAAGGTTCTGACACAGGCTTAGATTTAGACAGCAAGAGACATGAATAACTTAACTAAGTAGTTTTGGCACGATGATAAAATGCTACCAATCACCATTTGTCTAGACTCAGGTCTTTCCTGCACGGAGGTCTGACAGGTTGTCAGAACCCTGTGGAATATCTTCCTGATAAACAAGTTGCTCCTTTGGCTAGCCCTAGGCTTCAACCTTTTTGTTTTCCTTGCATGAGATTCTTGGGTCTGGGTGGGGTGGATTCTAACTTCTTGAGGTCCAGTGACTCAGTAGCTGAAGGGAGGGACACAAATGTCTTTTTAGAATATCTTCATTCCTGCTAGGAAGGTTACAGGAGTGTCCCAGTTTGCCTGGCTAGGACAATTTACCTTTAAAGAGAGAGGGTTGCAGCACTGATGTTAAGCTTAAGGAGAGCACCCCTTTATTTCAAAGCAGTCCTCTGCATCCACCTCATTCTGTCTGTGTGTGTCATGCCTACCCTGAGACGATGAGATAACAACTTGGGATATCTGATCGTCGTGTTGCTAATCTACCTCTGATTTACAAGTTAATGTATTAACATGGCTTAAGTATTTTTTCCACAAAAAGTATTTGATGAAATATATAAAGGCCATGCTGAATTACCATGATAATATTGGGAGGCATGGGGGCCTGGGCTTCAAGCACATTTTCAATCTAAACAAAGCCATATTTTCCTGACTTGGGTTACTCCTGAATGTGCCTGTTTTTTAAGAAACTCCATCTCAATCTTCCTACTGTTTTAGATTAAACTAAACAGTGCTTGAGTTAATTTCAAGTGCATTTCTCAATTTTTGAAGTGTTGTTTTTATTTTATTTGATTTTAGTGCTCCATGTAATTTATCTTTCCCCATATTTATGCAATTTGATAGGGTGAATTAATATTTTAATTGACACTTCGAATTAAAAAATACAGCCCCAGAGCTTGTTTGAAAATCGCCTTGCTATAGCACAAGTTTTAGCTCTTGCAATTTAACTTCCCCTACATTAAAGAGAGAGAACAGGGCCAGGAAGATTACTCGGTGGGTAAGGTGCCTGCTGTCAAGCCTGAAGACCAGACTTTGATCTCAGGGACACACGTAGTGGAAAGAGAGAACCGGGTCCCTCAGGTTGTCCTTTGACCTCCACATGCACACCACAGCATGTGTGTGGACACAGACACATACACACATACAGGGTAAATAAATACATTGCAAATGATTTTTAAAAGAGAGAATACACAGTGCATCCAGTTCCAGCTTCACTCTCTTCCTTTACCTATCATTTTACTTCCCTTCTCTGTGCTGGGCGTCCTGTGCTCCCCTGTGCTGGGAAGGAGGACACACAAGAAAACAGGACTGGGGCCATGCCCCTCACATTCCCTGCACCTTGTTAGCATTTTAACAAAGTTTTCAATGCTTCATTTCATTTTACTTAATAAAATGTATTTGGGGAATTTACGTTTTTCAACTCTTGCATGTGTGTGTGGAGTGGCACGCGTGAGTGATGGCGAGCATGGACAGCGCTGGGTCCTGGTCCTCGCCTTCCACTGCCTTCCATTTTGTTTGAGGCAGGGTCTCTTGTTCATGCTGAGAAGACCGGGCTAGCTGGCCTTTGAGCTTGAAGGGGCAGGATTCTCTTTTCTCCACCTCCTGCCTTCCCTATGGCTCTGGAGTGGAAAGGGAGTTTTACTGATACCCAACATTGTCACTATTAGACCTGTGGTCCTTTTGAGATGATTTTTTTAGGCTTCATGATGTGAACTCAAAATATTTGACTAAGAAAACAAATAATAAATAGCAGCTGAGGGCAGATACAGACTTTTGTTTAAATGTCTCTGAAGTTGTTGCCTGGATTTTCTCTAAAGTGTCTGCTTTTGTTCAATTAGGCAGGCACTCACTGGTCGATTGTTCACTCAATAGGTAACTCCTGAGCGCCTGGGGGAGCTGGAAGCCCCAGTGCCCTGCACCTTTCCAGGGCTCTTCAAATATAGGTCTTGTTCCTACAGCACCTGAGAATTTGGAGACTGGGCCTGGTTATCGCTGAGCCACGCTTCTTACTGTTGGACTCTCAATGTGTTCACATGCCCTGTCTTTGTACCAAATTTCCTGCTTACAGCCAAGTGTAAATTAAAGCAGTTACAGAGAGAAAAGGGTGGGATTGCAGCCTCAGCCGCCACAGTGGGTCATGGCCTGTCAGGTTAGATTCCACTGGGACCTTTGGAGGCTGTCACTACCAGGCACTTGGAACAGGGTCCACTTTTCTAAGAATGAAAAGCAAAGCAGCACACACAGGCTGAGGATCTCGGTGCTGGGTGCATGAACTGCTGGGAGCCATTTTACATTCAGACTACAATGTGTAGCTCTACCTGGAAACAAACTAGAGGAGCTTTTCTGGTTACACCAAGAAATGCATGTGTCTACCCCTAGTAGTCTTTGCCTGGCACACAAGAAGCCCTGAGTTTGATCCCCGGCATCACATAAAACCAGGTACGGTGGTGCATGCCTCAGTGCGTGGGAAGTGGAGACAAGACGATCACATATCCAAGGCCACATTTGTCGGCATAGCAAGCTCAAGGCCAGCCTGGGCTATATGAGATCCTATCTCAAACAGCTGGGCTTGGTGGCTTATGCCTTTAATTCCAGCACTTGGAAAGCAGAGGCAGAGGCAGAGGCAGGCAGATCTCTGTGACATCAAGGCCATCCTGGTATACATAGCAAGTTCCAAGCCAGGTATTGTTACAGGGAGATCCTGTCTCAAAAAAGAAAAAAAGAAAAAGAAAAATCCCAAACTCCCAAATCTGTAGAAAACAGTATCTTTCTATTAAAGGAAAGAGTAATGGCCTAGCTTATCAAGTTAGAGGTAAAAATGTGCTGGTGCCTCCGGCAGGGTGGTCTTGGGCTATCTGCTCCCTGCTCTTGTGTGTTTTTTTGTTTGTTTCTTTCTTTCTTTTTGTCTTTTCGAGACAGGGGTCTTCCTGTAGCCCCAGCTGTTCTGGAACTCACTCTGTAGACCAGGCTGGACTTGAACTCACAAAGATCCACCTGCCTCTGCCTCCCGAGTGCTAGGATTAAAGGCGTACACCACCACGCCCTGCACTGGTCCCTACTCTTGTATCTGACTGTTGTCTTACTTCCTAAAGGCTCCTAAGTAGCGTCTGGTATGTTTGCTGTTTGTTGAGTTGACTGAACATTTCATCTTTCACCAAATTTTCCAAGAAGCAAATGGAGCATCTATTCACTAGGGGTGATCTCTCACAATATGCCAGCTATAGTCGAGTTAGGAACACAGCCATTTCACACAGCAGACGCCTCATTCATTCCTGAATCCACTCTCTGTTTTTACTGGAATTTTGGAGCCATGCGTCCTAAATCAATTTGAAAAAGGCTTTCTGAAGCCTCTTGGGAAATATATCTCCCTTTTATTATGTGCAAATTGGTATTTAGAATAATCAAATGCTAAAATGCCCTCAGAATCAGAACAAGGCTATACTTCTTTGTCCTTCATTGCCAAGGATGATTACAACACATAGTTTATTTGAAAGGGGATTATAATATGATTTTCTTTGTTTAGAAAAGTAAGATGACCTCATAAAAATTCAGAAACTGTAAGAACATATTTTTAAGTTTTTGAGGTTTATTTTTAAGGGTATATGTGTTTATATGCCATGTGCATGCAGATGACTGTGGAGGACAGAAGAGGGCATCAAATCTTCTAGAGCTGGAGCTTTAAGCAGTCGTAAGCCACCCAGTGTGAGTACTGAGAATGAAACTCAGACCTCTGGCAAGTGCTCTTTAACCTCTGAGCCATTTCTAGTTTCCATATTTTTAAAAAGTTAAGGCCTTCCTGATCTTCCTCCTGGCCTTGTCACTATTTAGACGTGTGGGTAGGTAGATGGATTGATAATCTACACCAGTCTATTTAGTATCATGTGTAAATATTGCATAATTTTATTTTTATGATGTCATTTCAAGTCTGTACATCCAGAATATTTTGTATTTTTACTGTTAAAAGAGTGATTCCTGTTATTTTAAATGTAACTACACAATGTATTTCTTTTTAAGCTATTTTATTATTTATTTTTATTTTATGTGTATGAGTGTATTACCTGAAGATATGTAAGTGTACCTATGTCATGCAATGCCCTTGGAGAGAGCATTGGATCCCATGGAACTGCATGTTACAAACAGTTGTGAGTTGCCATGTAGATGCTGGGAACTGAACCTGGGTCTTCTGGAAAAGCAATCAGGGCTCTTAACCTCTGAACCATTTCTTTAGCCCCCTTATCATTTTATTGAATGTATAATGTTTAATTCTGTATTCATGGTTTTTTCATGTAAAAAATTCTTTGGGTGAAATTTATATTTCTCAGAAGCATTACACACCTATGAGAAGATCTTTGTTCAGTCAACTTCCACTGCTAAATGAAACAAAACAAGACAATGGACACACTGTGGTCAGCCTCAGCCTTCTGCTCACCTACTCTCTCATTTAAAACTGGAAAGAGTTAACAGATGTCTGACCATAGTAAGCTTAGTGTGGGAAGGAAAGCTGGGCTTCTAGCTAACCCGTTCTTTTTAAAAATCACACCCAGAGCACAATTAGAAGTGTCTGTCAGGCAGGGGAAGAGGCATGTCTGCATCTGACTGACATGGTCATAAAATTACCAAGGAGGACACTCAGGATAAGAGAAAGCCAAAAGTAGATGAAGGTTGTGGCCCTGTGCACAAACCACTCACCAGCAAGATTATTGTTATTTTCTAATAAGCATACCAAACTGTTTGTACTTTGCAAAATATGCTTCCTTCATGTGCATTATACAAAACCTTGCAACATAATAGGAGAAACTAACTATATGAATGTTTCTGGTTTGGATTTTTAATGCTGATTTTAGCAAATGACTAAGCTGTCTTGAATTCATAAATACATCTCTCTCACTTGAGCGCAGAGTAGATGGATGTACAAACAGGCCTGTGGCTCTGCTGACAGTCTGCACTCCCAGAGTTAGAACACTTGCTGTCTAGACCTCCTGGCAGGGCTAGCTCAACCTCCACCTTCTTGGCCATGGGGCTGTTCTCTGCAGTAAGCACTGTCCCCATCAGGCCGGGGACACACATTTAGTTTTAGTGCTGTTTGCAGACAGACTTTAAAAAGCTGTCCCGGGAGTACATCTCTGCCAATAGTTTAGTATGACAAACCCAGAATGCGAAAACTGCTCTATTCTTAAAATGCAACTGTTTGTTATTGAGAAGAAAGAAAGCTGCCTAAGGTCAGAAGAGCTGGGCTGTCACATGCTGGGGGCGTCTAGAAGGGCTGGCTGTGGGGCCAGAAGACCCATGAGGCTGGTTTTGCGCCCCTGGTGGGCTGTTAACCTTGTCCCACCTTGGGCTTCACATGAGAAAGAACTAAGCTCCCAGGGCCCTTTGGTTATTTAAAAACTGTGTACAACTGATTACTCTTTCTGGAAAAAGTGAATCCTTAGCAAAGATTTTTAGGGAGAGGAATTATATGGTAAAAGGAGCGGAGTGAAGAGTAAGTGAGAGCTGAGGAGCTGGTCGGGTAGTGGGTTAGACAAAAGTTGGCATCTTGGAAAGTCAGCATGCTTTCATTTAAGAGCAACCCCCCCCCCAAAAAAAAAGGCACTCAGCAACCTGGCACTGTAGGTCAGCAGGTGGAGAGGAACATGCAGGTGAGGGGCTCTGTGTTACTGGGTGCTGGATTCATGCCTTGCTGTAGCTGTCCAACAGGAGGTGAGACCAGCTCCACTGAGCCCCAAGCTGGAGGGTTGGCTCAGGACCCAGCGCGTGTGAAGAGTTCTGAGAAGAGGGTAATTTATGGTTTGTGCTTTGAGATTCCCTTAAATAGAAAAGACCAGCCGGTCTATGCTTCTCAGAAGTCTACTGTTTTCTGTGCTTCTTGTTGAATACTTGAGTAACACAGACCTCCAAACTCCATCTAGGAGAAAGTTGGGCTCCAGCACAGTGTCTTGGTGAGGGATTGGCTGCATAAGCTGGTTCACAGCTCAGGATGGCAGCAAGGGACAGGGAAGGTCAGGAGCTCAAGTGTCTGGGACCAGTGGGTCCTCAATAAATATGACCTCCCTTCCTTGGTGCTAGAGTGTTACTGTCTCAGTCTTTATTGTATGTTTGTCTTGTATATGTGTGCATGTTTGTATGGGGTGAGTGAACATGTGTATGAGCACATGTGTGCACCTGCACGTGGAGGACAAAGGACAAGCTTGGGCATCTTTCTTGTTTTTTTATTTTCGAGACCGAGTCTCTAACTGGCCAGAATTCTCCTATTTGGCTAGGCTTCCTGACCAACAGGATCCACCTGCCTCTGCCTCTCTCAACTTCTGGGACTGCAAGTGTCTACCACCCTGCCTGGCTTTTCTACCTGGGTTGTGGGGATTGAACTCAGGTCCTCATGCTTGCATAACAAGCACTTTACTAGTTGAAATATCTTCATAGCCCCATCATTCTTTTCTGTATATTTAGTGTCCCCCCTTATCTGCAGGCATGTGTTCTAAGACCCCAGTGGACAGGAATCCTCAGATAGTCTTACATATACTGTTTTTCTTACATTTATGTAAGCATTTACATTATGGTAAAGTTCAATTCATAGGTCAGGAAAAGTTAGAAATTAATAACAAGAATGGATGACTGTGCCAAAAACCAGCTTATAATAAACTCTGGGTAATAACTCATTTATGATAACTTTAGAATTTATTTAATTTTTATGTGTATGGGTGTTTTGCTTGCATATATGTAAGTGCATAACATGCATGCAATGCCTGTGGAGGCCAGAAGAAAGCATCATATTCCATGGAACTGGAGTGACCAATGGTTGTTAGCTGCCATGTGGGTGCTGGGAACTGAACCTAGGTCCTCTTCATGAACAGCCAATGCTCTTACTGCTGAGCCATCTCTCCAGCCCCTTATGATACATTTTAAATTATTATTTATATGTAACTTTAATTCTGAATTGAGAATTACAACATTCTAACTTTGCATAAACTGAAATTGACTAATTGCTCAGTGTACACACATTGCCAAGGCCAAATGAAGGCTGAGCACGTGCAGTGGACAAGGTTCCTGTGGAGACTCCAGTGTGATATGTTCTCCACAGAGCCATGTGTTCAAACACTTGGTCCCAAACTGGTGCCACTATTTGGGTAGGTTGTGAAATGAATGTTTAGGAGATGGAGCCTTGCTGGGGGCAGCAGGTTCTGGGGGGCAGGCTTCTCTGCTTCCTGTCTGTGAAGGCAACGTGACCAGCTACCTCATGCTCCTCAAGCCATGAGTCCTTCCAGTGACGGATGTTGCCCCTCCTTCCTTTAAGTTGCCTCTTGTATTGGATTACAGCAACTCATGAAGTAACTACTACAGTTGCCCTGGATAGAGAGGCAGTCCAATTATAATCACATGTGCTGACCCAGGTCTTGCAGCAGCCCATTGGTAGAAAAGTAACTCTGGTACAGCAAGGATCCTGGTGTGAGACACAGCCTAAACTGCATGGAATGTTATTTGGGAGATAGAATATATAAAAAATCTCTCTGTATATTTATTTTTTGTACATTTTAGTGTGTGTGTGTGTGTGTGTGTCTGTATGTATGTATGTATGTATGTATGTGTTAGGGTGCATGTGCAGTCAAAGGACATCTTTCAGGAGTCATATTTTCCTTCTATCATGTGGGATCTCTGTGTGTGTGTGTGTGTGTGTGTGTGTGTGTGTGTGTATTTTAAATGAGTTGATTTGGGCTTTAAAGGTGAAATCTGGTTTAAGGAATTTAAATTGTTCGCTGAAGTTGCTTAAGTTGTGACGATAGCTCCAATCCATGTTCATTGAAATGATGAGTATCTTGAGAGTTGTCTACCCCCAAACAATGTAAAAGATCTTGGGTGTTAGATGAAGAGGATCAATTGCATGTGTGCAAGCACAAGTACAGTAGAGTAGCAGGATGTGGGGATGTGTCTGAGAGAAGGGATGACTTAGAATACACTTTGTGAATGCTGGGTGTGGTGGCGCACGCCTTTAATCCTAGCACTTGGGAGGCAGAGGCAGGCGGATCTTTGTGAGTTCAAGGCCAGCCTGGTCTACAGAGTGAGTTCCAGGACAGCTGGGGCTACAGGGAGACCCTGTCTCAAAAAGACGAAAAAAAAAAAAAAGAATACACTTTGTGAGAATGAAGCAAGGAAGGATCCTCCACACCATAGCAGAGGTGGTGGCGGGGCACAGGCAGCACTGCAGAAATGCAGGCCTTCTTCATGAGTCTCTCTGAGGGCCTTTACTGGGTCACCATCGTCTCCCACCATGTCCTTCTCATGCTGTAATGTGGTGTGGATAATGTCTATCTGGTGGCCAATTGTACCAATCAGCCCTGGACAAAGCTCCAAACTGACAGGACTCTCACCATCCCGTTAGAGGTCTCTTCATTTGTGATGGCATGGCAGGACTGGTGCCTATCTGGAAAGATCCTCTTTGAGCTGACTCAGGGTAGACAGTGGGCTAGGATAGCAGCTTTTGTCTGAAGAGTGAGGAGGCCAAGGATGTTTTGACTTATGGCTTCCACCTTAGAGACTCATGTTGCTAGGTGCCATGTTTGGAGAATAAACAGAAATTTCCCAGAGGATCTTCACTGTGATATTTTCCCCCGTCTTGTCCATTGTTAAACAGGAAAAGTGATGTTTCCAGATATCTACTGGGCTCCAAGGTTGTTACCATCATAAATATAAGGCATATGGTCATGTTAGAATAGGAATGCAATCCATTAGATCTTAAGCACTCACTGGTTACCTGTCGGTGCTGAGAAATTTTACGCGTGTGGATTTTTGCATCACATGGAAGAGGAAGGTGACTTTCTGGCCCCGGTGTACTCACATACTGCTTTGCCACTGAAAAGTTGAGTTGGGTACTTGAGAAACGAAAAATCAAAAGTGTAAAAGGTGTGGTGGAGCAGGTTCCTAGAAGGTGAGCAAAATGGTGCATCTCAGCCTCGATTAGTGACAGGGGTCACAGAGGAGAGGGGAGAAGCAAGCTCAAGGCTGCAGGGGTGGGGGCGGGCCAGGGCCGCTCCCATTCTACTTGGGTAGAGGGTGGGGAGGCTTCCCAGGGGTGGCAGTTGAGCTGGGCCTGGAAACATGGAGAAGCTCCTAGCAGAGAGCCTCAGAGAAAGGGCCCTAGAGGTCAAGGTAATGGCGATTCAGGACATGAGGAATTGAAGGTGAGATGGAACGCACATGGTGAGAGCCTAGAGGTGGGGTGGAGCCAGTCTAGAAGGGTCCTGTGCATTCCCTGGACTTGGTTCCAGAGTGAGACATTGGGCACAGCTGACCAGCAACCTGAAGCATCATTAACTCTCGGTATGCTTGCTCAGAATGTACCCTAGGAACACTGCTCAGGCATCCCTTGACTATGGGCGTATAACATGATGTGAGTCATCGGAAACTAAAGAAAAGAATGCTTCCATTTTATGCTAGAAGGAAGCTCTTCGAGAGGACTAATTCATACCAACTGGGTTCCTTTGAAGAGAGTGGAAATTGGGTCTCTCTCTCTCTCTCTCTCTCTCTCTCGCTCCTTACCTGCTCCGCTTTTATATGAATTATAGGGTCTGAACTCTGGTCCTCAGGATTACATGGCAAATGCTCTAACCACTGAGCCATGTCTCCAGTACTAAAATGGTGCTCTGAGCACACTTGGTGTGTGGTGTGCTCTGTAAGGTAGAGGATGGGTGCAGCTAGCTATCCTAATGAGATTCTGCTTGAGTTAGATACACTCAGCCGACCCCAGACATGGAGATGAGCTACCCAGTGCTGTCGGGGACAAATGGCCTGATGTAGGAGAGGGTTTGGTTAGGGAGCAGCAGCTAGAGCAGGAACTGGAGTGGGACTAGGCTTAGCTGGGATAAGAGAAATGTGGAAATATCCCTTGGGAAGCTGTCAGGCTCAGAGAGCTATAGTGGGCTAGGAGACTGTGATGTCAACTATCAGTGTTTCCAGGATGGAATGAAGTCAAGGGCAGCATGGCTGGGAGGGAAATAGAAAGAGGGAGGATGTGGAAGACCCAGACAGATGAAATGAACTTAGCTGCACTGGTAGCACCAACAGACAGAAATGTGTCACCTCGTGTAGTGGCTTAAATGACAAATGTTATCCATAGGCTCTGGCATTCGAACATTTGGTCCCCAGTTGGTGGTGCTGCTTGGGGGGTGGGGTGGTTACAGAGTTTTTAAGAGGAGAAACCTTGCTGGAGGAAGTCCGTCATTGGAGGAGGCTTTTGAGAGTTTGGCTAAGAGCACCGACGCTCTTGCAGAGGACCCGGGTTCGATCCCCAGCACCCACATGGCGGCTAAGAACCGTCTGTAACTCCAATTCCAGGAGAACTCCAGTTCCAGGGGAATCTGAGACCCTCTTCTGACCTCCGCGGCATTGCACGACACGGGTGCACTTACATATTGCAGGTAATACACTCATATGTATATAGAATAAAAATAATAAGTTAGAAAAAATGAAGAAAAAAAAACAAAAAAAAGAGAGTTTATAGCCTCACCTCACTTCCAGTTCGCCCTCTCTGCTTCCTGTTGGTCTATGGTTTCCCAGCACCTGCTCTGGCTGCCTGCTGCCTTGCCTACTCTATGGATTCTCTGCTTCCTGTTGGTCTATGGTTTCCCAGAATCCCACTCTGGCTGCCCGCTGCCTTGCCTGCTCTATGGACTCTCTGCTTCATGTTGGTCTATGGTTTCCCAGCACCTGCTCTGGCTGCCTGCTGCCTTGCCTACTCTATGGACTCCCTGCTTCGTATTGGTCTATGGTTTCCCAGCATCCCGCTCTGGCTGCCCACTGCCTTGCCTACTCCATGGACTCTCTGCTTCCTTTTGGTCTATGGTTTCCCAGCACCTGCTCTGACTACCCACTGCCTTGCCTACTCTGTCGACTCTCTGCTTCCTGTTGGTCTATGGTTTCCCAGCATCCCGCATCCCGCTCTGGCTGCCCGCTGCCTTGCCTGCTCTATGGACTCTCTGCTTCCTGTTGGTCTATGGTTTCCCAGCACCTGCTCTGGCTTCCCGCTGCCTTGCCTGCTCTATGGACTCTCTGCTTCCTGTTGGTCTATGGTTTCCCAGCGTCCCGCTCTGGCTGCCTGCTGCCTTGCCTACTCTATGGACCCTTCTGCTGGAAGAGTAAACCAGAGCAAACTTTTTATAGAATTTGTTTTGGGTCATGATATCATCACGGCAATGAGAAGTTACTGTATACCACATTTAGGCCACGCAGCCATCTTGGGTTGTGGACCACAGGGCACCAGAGCCTCTTAGAGCCATCGTGGAAGATCACATAGAGATGCCAGCCCAACCCGTGCTGCATACTGCTGGAGAAACCCAACATCAGGTGCGTGTGTGACCACTGAACTTGGAGTGTTTCAACTGTTATTTTTTTGGAGGGGAAAGTGTAATTTTAAATGTTATGAATTCTCAGGAAAAAGAAATAGAAGTGGATTTAGGAAGTTTCTTTAAGACAAATCAAGAGGGGTTGGCAAAGGCGGAAGTTAGAGCAGAGGTAGAGTTGTCCGGCATAGAGGTGGAAGAGGGTATTCTGCAGGAAGTTGTAAAAGAGTGAACTGAGAACACCAGGGGAGAGAAAACGGAGGGTTGAGTCGAGGATAAACTTGGAGAAGAGTCCAGAACAGCAGTGAGTAGTGATAGCTAAGGATGCTCCCAACGGACTTTTGACACCTTTGAATTCACCATCACTTCTGGGAGATGATAAATCTCAAACAGTGTCACAGCTGAGCGCTAGCTGTGTGGAAATAAAGCAAAGTCCCCAACTCACTTGTTCTTACTTTTTGCATTTCTTTATTATTCAAGATGTTGTTGTTTGCACAGATAGGCAATCTAATATCTTCCAGGAACTGTAGATGAGGTAAGTGAGAAGAGAAGGGCGAGAGAGGAAAACGTGGAATTCTAATGAAGAAAACTGAGGCAGAGCCTAGCTTAAAAACAAACAAAACATTTGTCATGATCATTAAAAATAGAAACCTGAGCTAGCAATCCATGAATTTTACAAATGCGTGCATTCTTTTAACTAGTCAAACAAACAAGCTTCTTCAGGCTTGCCACAGTTTTCCACAAGGCTTACTTGGAGGGGTTGGGGTCTAATGGGCACTGTGGAGACTTGGATCCAGAGGGCTCTGAGCACCCACCCTGGCATCCTGGTAAACAAAGGAGCAGTTTGCCATCCTGACACAAACACTGGGATTCAGCGAGTTTTGATTTTTTAGCTCAGATTCTGTGCGACTGCCACCAAAATTAAGATTTCTCACTTTACATCTCAGCAGTCTTCGCGGGGCCAGAGCTGGCGCAACACTGCACTCCGTCTCGAGCAATTTCGCCCTCGAAGCAAAACTGCAATGTCTCTTAAGGCAACATAGCCTTGTATTCACAGCTGAATTTTCTTTTACTTTCCTGCGTTACTCCTTTCTTTCCTTTTCCTTCCTTCCTTCCTCCCTCCTTCCCCTCCCTTCCTTTCTTCCTTTTTTCCTTCCCACTACTCTTTTCTTTCTTTTATTTTCATAGGCAGAAAAATAAGGTGACTTGATGAAGTAGTCCAGCAGAGTAGGCTCTAATGACTCAATTATGTCATACTTGAGAGAACATAGTTCAGCTACTGGTGGTGCCCATCCGGCCAGGAATGTTAACCATGGTAACCACAGGTTTTCAGCTCCATAGGCACATCAAAGAAGGAGGTTGCTCTGGGAGTTGTTGGGGTCCTAGGAAGGAGGAGGGTGTGGAGTGATGCAGCTTCGCTGAGCTTGATGAATGCCACCTTCCCTAGCTGGGCACTGGTTGGTCACTGTTCTTCGATGTCCCGCTGCAGAGGCCCAGGGTATTCCTCCCACAGATCCCACAAAAATCCAGCAGTGAGAGTACAATGGCCAAGAAATATGTGTTTAGAGTAATCTGAAAAGCAGAAGAAAGAAAGTTTTCTTTGTGCTGTGAAGCACTCCTTACCATAATAATCTGGACTTTTCTAGGCATTGAGGCTGTGATTTACATGCAAGGTAAGGTGGGGCTATAATGTAAATGGTGTTGGCTCAAAATTCACGTATCGAAATCCTACCTCCTCCAGCCAATCCTTAGAACATGGCTGCATTTGGAGATGGGGTGGTTGCACATGTAAATAATTAAGTCATACTGGAGTGTGAGGCCCGAGTTTAATGAGACTGGTACTCTTATTAAAAGAAGTCTGCCAACTCCCATGTACCTGAAGAACACTGTGTGGCTGTGAAGTCAGGAGTGATGGACGCAAGAAGCACCACGAATGACCAGTGGCATCGAGATCAGGTCTGAGTGGGAAAGATTCTACCCTGCAGCCCTTAGAAGAACCCCAACCCAGGTGATAATTTGCTCTTGGATGGTTGGCTTTCAGAACTAGCTAAGAGACCCAGTACGAGTACTTGTCACTGCCACCTAGCTGACTGATACACGCAAAATCTGTGATCTTTGGGAGCTCACAGGAAACTTCAGCTGCTCAGCCATGTTTGTGAACAGCCACTGTCCCCATCCTGTTCCCTGTAGGATCATTGAGGGATTTTCTCTAAATACAGAGCAAACACAGTTCAGAGTGTTGAATGGCTAAAACAGCTAAATTCCTGAGCTCAAACCTTAGCTGTCACTAACTTGCTATGCAGGCTTAAGTGAGCCGCTTGACCACCTTCTATGTGGTCCCCCTCTGTATATTAGGTGTATTAGTAGCAGGGATCTGCTGCTATTGTCTTCAGCTGCTTCTCGCAGGTTTACAGTTCAGCATCTCCCTCTGAAATGAGGCTAGGCTTCTTCTTGGGCAACCTGGAGCACTTCCCACAAAGAAAGTGACTATTATTCTAATGATGGATTCTCACTTATGTATAGTTTCTCAGGTTATAACACACTTTTGATGGAAACCAGAATAATTTAAGGTCTGGGCTCACAATGAGATGGGAAATAAGAAAGATTTATTGGTTCAGAATCTCCTGAATGAGCAAGACTTGAGAACATGGACCTATTCAGATTTTTTTCCACCATGCCGCTGTGTCAAGGATGCCCTGTGCTCTGGGTGAACCAGATGAGTGTGATTTGCAGTTAGAGAATTATTTATTTATTTATTTATTTATTTATTTATTTATTATTTTCTATGTGTATGAGTGTACTGTCTGCATGTAGGTTGGTGCACCCGTGTCGTGCAATGCCGCGGAGTTCAGAAGAGGGCGTCAGATTCCCCTGGAACTGAAGTCAAAGACGGTTCTTAGCCGCCATGTGGGTGCTGGGAATCAAACCTGGGTCTTCTGCAAGAGCAGTCAGTGCTCTTAACCACTGAGCCATCTCTCCAGCCCCTGCAGTTAGAGAATCTTGCAGTTCTTGTGCATCTGAGTCTTAGTTATTTGTTTGGGTGACTTAATGTGGATGAGAACTCTTCATCATTTCTTTCATGTCTAGAGACCTTAATCCTCCAGGGATTCTCTGTCCTGGGTTCCTTCAAGATGCCCTGATTTTCAGGGCTGGGCCCCTCACTGTTTAGCCTGACCCGACTTATTTTCCACTTCTTGTTACTTCTTCCTCATCACACCTGCCTGCACTGTGATAACAGAGCCAACACAGGTCTTACCACAAGCTCTCAGCTCTTCGCAGAGGTCAATGTGCATCAGGTCAGTGACTGAGTCAGCCCCAGAGTCTTCCTTTCTAACAGGCTCTCAGAAACTGCTGATTGCGTGGAGATCGCATGGTAAGGAGCAGTTTCTTAGCATCTACAAACTTATTTAATTCTCACAGTAGACCACTAATATCCCTAATATACAGAGGGGGAAACAGATACAGAAGGTCAAACGGCTTGCTTAAGCCTACACAGTGAGCTAGTGACAGAGATAAGGTTTGAACTCAGGAAATGTGGCTGTTTTAGCCCTTTGTTCATCACTCTGTACTGCCGGTCTGTCAGTCTTAACAAACCATGGCTCCTGAATCTCTTTCTTCTCTCTCTCAATACCTTGCGTTCAGGATAGTCACCCTCCCAGTCTCTCAAAGTTCTTCTGTGTGAAATGGGCTGAGGTAGCATCTACCTCATAGGATCATTATGAGGATCAAACCATCCGTGAAGCTTCAACCTCCTCTTCCTCTACTGCCTCCTTTCCTCCTCCTCCTCTTCTTTTTATCTTCCTCTTCTTTCTTCCTTTCTTCTCTTCTCTTTCCTTTTCTCCTCACTCTCCTTCTCCTTCTTCTTGTCTTTATCCTTCTTCCCTCCTTCTTAAACTCCCTCCCTTCCCTTCTTCCCTTTCCTCCTCCACCTCTTTCTCTTTCCTCCTCCTCCTCTTCTCCTTTTCCTCCTCTTCCTCCTCCTCCTCCTCCTCTCCTCCTTCTCCTCCTCTCCTCCTTCTCCTCCTCCTCCTCCTCCTCCTCTCCTCCTCTTCCTCCTCTTTCTCTTCCTTCCTTCTCTGCTCATTTTCTTCCTCTTCTTCCCCTTTTCTTCTTTCCTCTCTCTTTCTCCCCTCTTCTTCCTCCCGTTTTCTCTCTCTCATTGTCTCTCTTATCTGGTTAATGATACATACTTCAGATCCACCACAGGGGTTTGAGCTGCTTCTAGTGTTCCTAAGCTGTGTGGTATTTGTCATATATTTTATTTTCTCTGTAGACTTCCCTGCCTATGAAGTTATTTTGTGGAAGATGAACTGGATAATGCATATAAAGCCCTCTCTGAAGCCCATCAGAAAGGGTTAAAATGATCTCTGTAATAACGGCTGTTACTTCAGCCAGCCAATCAGTTCATACTCAGAACTTCTGCTCACAGTCTTCTATTTAGTCCTCATGAGGCTGCTGTGGAGAAGCTATCCTTCCCAGTGAAAAGGTGAGAGAACCAAATCACTGAACTGGCATGCTTGGTCAGGACCATGTGGCTCCTCATGGGTGAGACCAAGGTGAAATTCATCTGTGTGTAGCTGTACCTTGTGTGTGTGTGTGTGTGTGTGTGTTTGTGTATTACAAAGGAAATAGAAATAGTTTGCGACATTGTCCAATTAAGAACCCAATCAAGGGGCTGGAGAGATGGCTCATTAGTTAAAAGCACTTTCCGCTTTTGCAGAGGACCACATGATGGCTAACACCCATCCATAACCCCAGTTCCAGGAGATCCATCATCCTCTTCTGTCCTTTGTGGGCCCTGTATGCAAATAGTGCATGTGTATACATGCATATAACACTCATACATATAAAGTAAAAATAAATAAATAAAAGAACCAAACCAGATCACGTGCTAGATGCTGGATGATGTGTTATCAGGCAGAAAGAGGGATTTGTGGGTGTTTTGGAACACTGCTTCTGTTTCTCTAGCTGAGGGATACAGAATCTCCAGAGAAGTGGAATAAAATTGGGGCAGAAATGTAGAGATCTGTTTTCCTAGGGCAGAGGAGCTGCTGATGAGGAGACAGCATTGGACTTGTGGGTCAAAGACTTACATCCAAGTTTCAATGTGATATTTGTTCATGGTTGGATCTTAAGCAAGTTAATTAACCTCTCTGAACTCAATTTTCTCTTCTGCGAGATGGAGTTAGTAATATCCACTTGAAGGATTGATGAATGAAAGAGAGTTGATAAGAGGTGTGAGCGAATTCCTCAAACAGCACATGCTGTGTTCACCAAAGTGCTGCCATGACGATAACACTGGTGACAGGGTACTGAGGGTCCAACTGTGCAAGGTGGTATGGACTGTGCGGAGAGAGCAAACGGCCCCCAGCTCTCCTGGAGCTGTCCCTGTGGGGCTGGGTAGGGCGTTGGTGAGGCCTTCACAGCGATGCTCAGGCTGGGGTGATGAAGCTGAGCAGGTCGCAGGGTGGGCGAGGAGGCAGAACTGAAGGGTGCTTTCCCAAGGAGTTCACACTTCCTCCAGGAGTGGAACTGCCTCAGGTGGGATTAATACTGTTGCGTTTTTGTTCTGAGAGATCGTAAAACCTGGCATTTCCAGAGTTGTCCTTATGTCTTAGAGCCTCATAGGACTCTAGAGTTGCTTATAAGCCTCCCCACCCAGCTGTACTCCACCTAGTCCTCCAGCTCCATACAGCAGATGCAGTTTCCTGAAAGTTATCTGAACCTTCCTTGGGAAGCATGAGGTACCCACAAGCTGCCACTACAAAGCTCATGACTCTGCATGCCTGGCTGGAAACTTTTATAGTTTCTTCTTAATGGCTAATTTGACCTAGGAGACAAATTTTTGGATATGTCTATAAGGGAGATTTTAGAGTAGGTTAATCAAGGTGAGAAGACCTGTCCTAAATGAGTGGGTAGCACCGTTCCACGGGCTGGGGTTTTAGAGTGGATCAAAGGAGAAAGCAGATTGTTGAGCACCAGCATATGTCTCTGTTTCCTGGCTGTGAATGCAATGTGATCAGCCTCCTCATGCTCCTGACGCCATGCCTTCCCTGATGTGATGGCCTGCAAACTTGAACTATGAGTGTCAGGCATTTTTGTCATAGCATTGTGAAAAGTAAGGAGTATAGACCCCTTCCCAGGCTGTGCATGCAGCCCTTCCCAGACTATGAATGAGGCAAGTATAGACCCCTTCCCAGACTGTACATGCAGCTAGTATACACCCCTTCCCAGACTGTACATGCAGCTAGTATACACCCCTTCCCAGGCTTTGCATGCAGCTAGTATTCACCCCTTCCCAGACTATGAATGTAGTGAGTATAGACCCCTTCCCAGACTGTACAGGCAGATAGTATAGACCCCTTCCCAGACTATGCATGCAGAGAGTATAGACCCCTTCCCAGACTAGGCATGAAGCTAGTATAGACCCCTTCCCAGGCTGGTCATGCAGCTAGTATAGACCCCTTCCCAGGCTGGGCATGCAGCTAGTATAGACCCATTACCAGGCTGATCATGCAGCTAGTATAGACCCCTTCCCAGGCTGGGCATGCAGCTAGTATAGACCCCTTTCCAGGCTGGTCATGCAGCTAGTATAGACCCCTTCCCAGGCTGTGCATGCAGCTAGTATAGACCCCTTCCCAGACTATGAATGCAGTGAGTATAGACCCCTTCCCAGACTGTGCATGCAGCTAGTATAGACTCCTTCCCAGGCTGGGCAGGCAGCTAATATAGACCCCTGCCCAGACTATGCATGCAGAGAGTATACACCCCTTCCCAGACTGTGCATGCAGCTAGTATAGACCCCTTCCAAGGCTGGGCAGGCAGCTAGTATAGACCCCCCTTCCCAGGCTGTGCATGCAGCTAGTATAGACCCCTTCCCAGGATGGGCATGCAGCTAGTCTAGACCTCTTCCCAGGCTGGGCATGCAGCTAGTATAGACCCCTTCCCAGGCTGGGCATGCAGCTAGTATAGACCCCTTCCCAGGCTGATCATGCAGCTAGTATAGACCCCTTCCCAGGCTGATCATGCAGCTAGTATAGACCCCTTCCCAGGCTAGACAGGCAGCTAGTATAGATCCCTTCCCAGACTGTGAATGCAGCTAGTATAGACCCCTTCCCAGGCTGGTCATGCAGCTAGTATAGACCCCTTCCCAAGCTGATCATGCAGCTAGTATAGACCCCTTCCCAGGCTGGGCAGGCAGCTAATATAGACCCCTTCCCAGACTATGCATGCAGAGAGTATAGACCCCTTCCCCGACTGTGAATGCAGCTAGTATAGACCCCTTCCCAGGCTAGACAGGCAGCTAGTATAAACCCCTTCCCAGACTGTGAATGCAGCTAGTATAGACCCCTTCCCAGGCTGGGCATGCGGCTAATATAGACCCCTTCCCAGGCTGGGCAGGCAGCTAGTATAGACCCCTTTCCAGACTATGCATGCAGAAAGTATAGACCCCTTCCCAGGCTGGGCATGCAGCTAGTATAGACCCCTTCCCAGGCTGGTCACGCAGCTAGTATAGACCCCTTCCCAGGCTGATCATGCAGCTAGTATAGACCCCTTCCCAGGCTCGGCATGCAGCTAGTATAGACCCCTTCCCAGGCTGGTCATGCAGCTAGTATAGACCCCTTCCCAGGCTGGTCATGCAGCTAGTATGGACCCCTTCCCAGGCTGGTCATGCAGCTAGTATAGACCCCTTCCCAGGCTGGTCATGCAGCTAGTATGGACCCCTTCCCAAGCTGATCATGCAGCTAATATAGACCCCTTCCCAGGCTGGGCAGGCAGCTAATATAGACCCCTTCCCCGACTATGCATGCAGAGAGTATAGACCCCTTCCCAGACTGTGCATGCAGCTAGTATAGACCCCTTCCCAGGCTGGTCATGCAGCTAGTATAGACCCATTACCAGGCTGGGCATGCAGCTAGTATAGAACCCTTCCCAGGCTGGGCATGCAGCTAGTATAGACCCCTTCCCAGGCTGGGCATGCAGCTAGTATAGACCCCTTCCCAGGCTGGGCATGCAGCTAGTATAGACCCCTTCCCAGGCTGGTCATGCAGCTAGTATAGACCCCTTCCCAGGCTTGGCATGCAGCTAGTATAGATCCCTTCCCAGGCTGGGCATGTAGCTAGTATAGACCCCTTCCCAGACTGTGCATACAGCTAGTATAGATCCCTTCCCAGGCTGTGCATGCAGCTAGTATAGACCTCTTCCTAGACTGTGCATGCAGCTAGTGTAGACCCCTTCCCAGACTGTGCATGCAGTTAGTATAGACCCCTTCCCAGACTGTGCATGCAGCTAGTATAGATCCCTTCCCAGACTGTGCATGCAGCTAGTATAGACCCCTTCCCAGGCTATACATGCAGCTAATCTAGACCCCTTCCAGGGGGGCATGCAGCTAGTATAGACCCCTTCCCAGGCCGTGCATGCAGCTAGTATAGATCCCTTCCCAGACTGTGCATGCAGCTAGTATAGACCCCTTCCCAGACTGTGCATGCAGCTAGTATAGACCCCTTCCCAGACTGTACATGCAGCTAATCTAGATCCCTTCCCAGGCTGGGCATGCAGCCAGTATAGACCCCTTCCCAGGCTGTGCATGCAGGCAGTATCGACCCCTTCAGTCTGGGCATGCAGCTTGTATAGACCCCTTCCCAGACTAGGCATGCAGCTAATCTAGAACCCTTCCCAGGTTGGTCATGTAGCTAGTCTGTCAGGTCTTAGTCGGGTCCTGTCCTGGAACCGACTGGGCTGAGGAAAAGTAAGTGCGCTGCTAGCCCATTCCCCAGCCTCCTCAGTTCCTGAAAACACTCAGAAGCAGCGGGGAGTCCAGTTAAGCAGGTTCTCACTTTATTGTGAGCAGGGCAGTGACTTATATACAAAACAGCCACAAAAGGCATTTAGGGGTGAAAGCAAATGACCGGTGTTCTTGCAGCCCCTCTGACCCTCTCAGGCGGATTGGTGCACAGGGCTGACAATTGTAACTCGTGCTGCTTGTCCTTATCTTTCCCCAACCAGAGGTTTTGACAAACAACCCGGGTCCCTCCTCCTCTACCTCCCCTCAGCACCATCTTGACCTGGCTGGCCGGGTGGGCCCCAACAGACTCCCCCTTTTTTCTTTTATAACCCACCTGTTTCCGAAGTATGGGTGTGGCACCTCCTCGGAGGTTCACCATTGAGGCACCTTTTGTAAGGTTCACCTTATAGCGCGTGGAAGTCTTCGGGTTCCAGCTGGTCATAGCGCAACCTAAGGACCATGAGTTGTACCTCCTGGGCCTTTTCTCTGATCAGCCTGGTTAGTCTGTTAAAGAAGCAGGGCCCAAATATGCACAGGAATGAAATTATAAGAAGGGGGCCTAGCCGGGCGTGATGGTGCACGCTTTTAATCCTAGCACTCGGGAGGCAGAGGCAGGTGGATCTTTATGAGTTCAAGGCCAGCCTGGTCTACGGAGTGAGTTCCAGGACAGCTGTGGCTACAGGGAGATCCTGTCTCGAAAAGACCAAAATAAATAAATAAATAAATAAATAAATAAATAAATAAATAAAAATAAAAAGAAGGGGACCCATCAGCGTGGAAATAAGAGTGGTCAGCCAGGGGGACCAATCAAACCATTGTTGGTACTAGGTGGACCCATACTCTCTCTGCCTGTCCTCAATTCCCTTCTTGCCCTCTTCAGTGAATGTTACCTCAATGGGGTTGCAGTGGTAATTGGTGCATGCCCCATAGAGGGGGTTGCTGGCCTTTCTTTGTGTCTTTACCCTAGTGACCCAAATAGCTCCCTTGTGCCCCACCCAATAGCCTGATCCTGTAGTCTCACACCCCCATGTCTTAGAGTAGAAGTCTCCTGGCCCTCCACAGTCAGATATCTTTTTTTCAGTCCAGTTACTCTTGGGGCATACGTAAATGTCAGTGTCCCTGAGCACGGCTCGTTTGAGGACGTGGGAACATCCCAGGGATCTAGGGTCCCCCACCACTGGCAGAGTGCATCCCTTTTGTCCGTTACATTCTGGCCTCCCTAGGTGAGCCGGGGTCCAATCGGCCACGTCCCAGCTTCCTTGGGCCAGATTGCAGAGATCGAAGAAGAGCGGTGGCCACCATGCAAGGGGGAGGGTATCATTCGTGGTGCTCTTGAAGATCCCTCCATGATGGGATTGGTCACCAGCCATGTCACTGTCTGCGGTTGATGGGGGTTTTGGTGCAGCACTCCTGTCGCTTCTGCCGTCACCCATGCAGCCACCAGCAGACTCAGGAACTGCGCCATCTGTAAGCGTTAAAGCACATAAGAGCTTCTCAAGGGTCTGTTGCCCTTGGGCCTGGTTAGTCCTTTTACCACTTTGTGTTTTCTCCTGTTTCTGAAGGTGAGTTGAGACAACCATATCCTCTTTCTCTCTTTGGTTAGTTTGTTTTTGGTCATCCTCCTGTTCTGAGGGAATGGGCAAGAACTTTAGATTCCTTGCCGGCACCCAGATAGGTGCCTCCTCCCCTATAGGATACACACACCCAAAGCCCCTTCCCATCGTAATTAGTGGGTCTGGGCCTTTCCATTGGTGTGTTAAAGGATCTTTCCATTTAACCTTCACCTGGGGGTTGAGGCTTGTGTGTCCCCAGTGTTTTTGAAACCTGGATTCCATCATATCTTTAGAAAAATTTAAAATATTTATAGTAAACAGAGCTTCTGCCAATCGCAGGTGGGGGCTTACTCCCCCTTTTTGTTTTTGGAATTGTTCCTTAAGGTATTGGTGATTTCTTTCAACAATGGCTTGTCCCTGGGGGTTGTAGGGGATTCCTGTAGTATGTTTAATACCCCATCTCTCGAAGAAGCCTGCAAGGGTCTTAGAGGCAAAGCAAGGTCCGTTGTCTGTTTTGATTTGGTGGGGCAGTCCTAATGTTGCAAAACATTGGAGAAAGTGGGATTGGGCATGTTTGGCCCTTTCTCCAGAATGGGCCATGGCCCAGCAGGCTCTGGAGTAAGTATTGCTGGACACGAAAACATATTTTTAAGTTTGCCAAAGTGCCAAAGGCGGTGAAGTGGGTAACATTTGTTTGCCAGAGGGCATTAGGTCTTAGGCCCCGAGGATTAACTCCTTGGGGTTGAAGTGGGGGTACTCTGAGAAAGGGTTGGCAAGATTTACATGTTTGGACAATTTTTTTCAATTCCTTCACAGGCACCTGGGGGAACGTTTGGTGTAGCCCTCTCCAATTTACATCGGTTAGCTCATGAAAGTTTGCAGGTTCCTGAGCTGTTAAGATGTTAGGCCCTGAGGCCAGCTGGTCTGCCAGGGTGTTTCCCATAGATAAGAAGCCAGGGAGGCTCGAGTGTCCTCTAAGGTGCTGGAGATATATCCGGGCACTCCTTCCTTCTAAGAGGGCTTTAAGCTCTACCATGAGGGGGGAGATTGGGTTGTTGTCAAGTCTAATGTGGGCTTGTGGCAAGTAGGGTAAGAGGTTAGTAACGTACAGGCTGTTGGAGAAGAGGTTACAGGGTTCATGGATGTCCTGCAGCACCATCACAACTGCCAGCAATTCCTTATATTGAGTGGATCCTTGGCTTGGTTGGAATCTTTGACTGGTTGGGGTGGGACTGTTCCCTCTAAAGGCTACATAGGCAAAGCCGGCTCTCCCTCCATCGGTGAAGATGCACAGTGTGTGCAGTATGGGTGTCTCAGAAAGCAGGGGGGGGGGCATTGTGAGTGCTAGGGAAATTTCTGTAAGAAGGTGGCCCACTTAGAGGGCCCAAAGTGGCAATCTACTTTTCCCATCAACCCTTCCAAGAAGATAGCCAGGCGAGAGTGGTTACAGGCCAGCCATTCAATGTCTGATGTCCTATATGGGAGGATAATGTGATGGGGGTCTGTTCCATAATAGTCTAGACCCCTTCCCAGGCTGGGCATGCAGCTAGTATAGACCCCTTCCCAGGCTGGGCATGCAGCCAGTATAGACCCCTTCCCAGGCTGGACATGCAGCTAGTATAGACCCCATCCCAGGCTGGACATGCAGCTAGTCTAGACCCCTTCCAGGCTGGGCATGCAGCCAGTATAGACCCCTTCCCAGGCTTGGCATGCAGCCAGTATAGACCCCTTCCCAGGCTGGTCATGCAGCCAGTATAGACCCCTTCCCAGGCTGGGCATGCACCTAGTATAGACCCCTTCCCAGGCTGGGCATACAGCCAGTATATACCCCTTCCCAGGCTGGGCATGCAGCCGGTATAGACCCCTTCCCAGGCTGGACATGCAGCTAGTATAGACCCCTTCCCAGGCTGGACATGCAGCTAGTCTAGACCCCTTCCAGGCTGGGCATGCAGCTAGTATAGACCCCTTCCCAGGCTGGGCATGCAGCTAGTATAGACCCCTTCCCAGGCTGGGTGTGCAGCTAGTAAACTGTTTCCAACTCCAGTTGTCATGTCCTGTGCTGCATGCTTGGACATTTTTGTAACCTTTAGGCGGAAGTCTCTCCCTCACCATTCACAAAGAAATGTGGAGAAGGCTCAGCTTCTGGGAGCCTGCCTGGAATCTCTTACTTGGTCCAGTGGGTGTTTTTCACTGGTCCCAGTGCTGTGTTCTGTGGTGTGCATGTCTGTGGGTGAAGCCCAGCCTAGGGTCTCCCGTGCACACCCCAGGGGTTTATGTGTGTGTGGCTTTGCTCCTCTGCCTGATCCCACCCTTCCCCGGTAAGCTGCCTCTGTCCTTGCCTCTGTCCGTCAGCGTTCTCATCCCGGTCATCTCGCATTAATCCTCTGGTCTTGGTCACGCTTTCTGTTTTTTGAGATTTGGATAGTTGGGGACACAAGTATTTTTTTCATTAAAACTATAGGATTTTATTGAACAAAATTTACTATTTACTGCAAAACATTCTGTTTCATACCATTTGTCTTTTGGGGGGGCGGTTTCAGGGAGAATATCTTTAATCCCCAAATCAGAACTACCAAAGACCAAAAACTCCAAAATCTACACCTCTCTGAGCCCCTGATGATTTGCATTTTCTTTCTTTAAAAAAAAAATTGTTTATTGAATTTTTGTGTATTTCATACAGAATATCTTTTTTTAACCAGTTAGTAAACATAAGCAATATCCATGTAAATCCAATTAGCCAGCATCTGAGTCCAATTCTTGTACAACCCAGGTTCCCTAAATCCAGTTGGAGAGGTTTGCATAGACAAACATTCTGATCAAATAGAAGTCCAGTCTGGTTTTGCTGTGATCTCACAATTCACCCCCCTTCTTTGGCCCTTACAATCTGACACACCAACCTCTTCTGCGAGAGTCCCTGGGCTTTGGAGGGAAGGGCAAGAGAGAGTGGGAGACAGGAAGACCCATTTTTTTTCTTTGAGGTGACACATCAAACTCTTGGGTCTGTCCAAGTTCTGTTTTCAATGGACTGGTGGCTTGTTTAGGAATCTCCTTTTAATTCTACTAATAAAACACAAATAGAAACAAGCATCAACCATTATAACAAGTTATGCTATGGGCATAAACACATATGCTTGGATGGTATCCAAGGTACACATGCATGTATGTCTCTGCGCATATGGAGGTCAGAGGACAACCTTAGGTGTTGTTTCTTACAGGACATCCACCCTGTTGTTTGACACAGGGTCTCTTACTGGCCTGGGCTAACCGAGGTTAGGATGGCTGCGCAGTAAGCCCCAGGGGGGATCTACCTGCCTTTGTTTCTACAGTGCTGAAATTAGAAATGCCACTACTCCTGGCTTAGAAGGGCTTGGGGGGATCAAACTCTGGTCCTCCTGCCTGCATGACAAATACTTCACTGTCTGAGCTAGCTCACATTTCCCAATAAGATGTCTTTACATGACTTGTGAATGTTTTAAAGCTTTGGAATGCATCATTATCATTGAAAACCGGGGAACTGCATGCAAAACTCTGTATTTTGATTGGTCAGATTTAGGAGTTGTAGGAACTCCTGACAGGCCATCATCTGTGGCTTGGTGGCAGGGCTCGGGGGCAACACTTCCCCCATCACTATCTACTCAATTCCCTGAATTCTCTACCTGTCCATGTAGTTCATCGTCTGAGCGGGAAACTTACCCTCCTCCTGTTGCTGACGTCAGGATGGATACCATGTCCAGCCACTCCTCCCCCAGGCCTTTTGCCGTTCTAGAATATAGAATTACCTTGAAGAAAAGCAGTCTGTTGGTTGTCACCCAGTGCATGTATCCAGTGGGCCAAACTTCCCAAACAGATTCACCCTCAGGCACTGGTAGATTCTACACCATGTCATCACACCCACTTCTCTCATTGGGTAATTTTTTTTACGATTGTTTAAAGTAGACAAATACAGACATGTCATGGGTCTTAGTTTCTTTTTGTACTGCTGGGATAAAATGCTCAGACCAAAGTAACTTAAAGGAGAAAAATTTTGCTTTAGCTCATAGTTCAAGATACAGTGCATCATGCTGGGGAAGTCAAGGCAGCAAGAGCTTAAAGTCGCTGGTCACATCATGATCCCAGTCAGAAGAGAGCAGTTTGTTCCTGCTGGTGCTTAGCTTCCATTCTCCACCTCACATTGTCCAAGGTCCCCTTTCCAGGGGATGGTACCATCTACAATTAGATGGGTCTTTCCACATCGATTGACATAATCAAGGTGTTTTCCCACATGCATGGTCAGAGACCTGTCTCCTAGGTGATTCTAGACAATTGACAGTAAGCAATGCCTCATGTTAGCCAGTGACACATCAAGCATGTTCATGAAGTTGTACAACCACCACATTTCTTCCATCCCAAATATGAGTCCAAGTATATCAACTCCTCTCCATTCTTCCCTCAATGTAGCCCTTGCCAACCATCAGTTCTTTCCTGTCTCATGACTTTGCCTGTTCTGAACACTGCACAGAAATAATAGAATCACTCAGTTAGGACTGATACCCCAACATTCACAAGACTAAGGTAGGAGGGTCATAAGGTCCAAACCAGCCTTAACTACACAATGAGGTATTGTTTTAAAAATAAACAATGGATATGAAGTCACATACCATGGAACTTTCTATGCCTGGCTTCTCTCACTGAACATGACTCCCGAGGTTAACCATGGTATGGAATGTGCCGAAAGTGCTGTTCTTCTCATGTCCGGAGTAGTCTGTTGTACCAAGCCACCTTTGGTCATCCATCCATGTCGATGGGTGTCTGGACTTTCTCCCTACATTGGCTGCAGTGAGCAGTGCTGCTGTGGGTTCGGGGTGAGTGTGATGGCTTGAACCTCTTCTTCTCCGGCCTCTTATGACTTCATTTTCCATATATCAAAATCTTGTAGAAAGCTAACCTCACTCTTTTGCTTGAACTCATTTCAGTGGCCTCTCTCTCTTCTAAGGAAAAGTGAAAACCTAATTATCATGGCACATCAGGCTGCAGTGCCCTTGCTTGAGCCCAGGCTCTCTCTCCCTTCTGTCCTATATCCCAGTCATTCAGCATGGTTGCCAATTCCTGCAATTCAACCATTTCTCCCATGTCTAGATGGTCCTTAGTATTTTCAGCTCAGCTTATAAAGCCCTTCTGAATTCCTTTTTACAAAGGTCCCTCATAAACATGCTTCACATTGGTCTCACTTTGCAGGGACCTTGACCACCCTCGCAGACTAAGTCAGTCCATGGCTTGCATTTCCTCACCTGTCTCTGCAGCACACATGTCCAGTGCAATTGAACTGACTTACTGTATATGTATCCCTGGAGGCACATAGGACCCAGGATGAAGAGCCACATGGGGTTGTGTGGTACACAGTGCAAATCCAGGGCTGAGCTAGATTTATTTCTATTTACTGGGTGGTCAGGATACCTGTCACACAGGGAGCCCTGCCCTAGCAATGGGGACACATGATGGCCTTCGCGTTCACTGCTTTCCTGCTGCTGTTTGCTCTCCATTTTATTGGGGGCAATGCCAGGGAACCCTCATTGTTTTATGAGGAGCTTGGTGAATGTGCATCACTGCCAGTGAGGACCACGTAATTGGCCAGGTTCCTGTGTTCTGTCTGTGGCCTCTGCAAGGCGAGAGGCTCAGTCTTGCACTCAGAAACTAGAAAATAAAACAGAGGTACCACGTGGGGAAATGCTTTCATCTGGCCCATGACTGTTTTGTGTTAAGCTGAGGAACTGTGGTCTGAGCACAAGCTAAGAGCATATGACTGCTGAAATACATTAAGCTTCAGGCAAATGTTCATACATTTGAAATGATGTCAGAGCCCTAAAGACAGATCCTCTTAATCTCCTGTAAAAGAACAGGTGAAGTCAGTGCCTGAGGCAAGATCACTTACAGGATTTTCCCCTTGGAACAAATGGGGGTTATTGGGGTCCTGTAGTATATGCCAGGATGAACATAATGGTAACCAGGCATGGTGGGGTCCCAAAGATACCCGGGGGTAACATCAGCTGATACTACACTTTCTTATTAGAAAAATGGACCACTGTAAGTGAATGACCAGTGTCTGGAGAGAAGCTGAAAAGGCTTCGCCTTGGTGGCCTAGGGCCAGGTGGGTCACCAAAGCTGGCAGCGGGCCAAGCAGAAAAGATGCAGATGGATTTTAACCAGGGCAACTTTGGGATAATTCAGGCTCTTAAGTCCATGTTATATGTGTGAACTCTCAACAGGAGGTTACATTGTTTAGGTATTTTTTCCTATTAAAAACATTGTTGGTGTGGGCTGGAGAGATGGCTCATCAGTTAAGAGCACTCATTGTTCCTTCAGAGGACCTGGGTTCAGTTCCCAACATCTCCATGGTGGCTAACAACTCTTCTTTAAGCTAGTACTAGGGGATCTGATACCCTCTTCTGACCTCCACAGGCATTGTATGACAGGGGTGTACTTACATATATGCAGGCCATACACTCAAATGCATAAAATCAAAATAATAAAATGTTTAAAAAATAAAAATATTGTTGGGGCTACTGAGATGTCTGGGTGGGCATAGGTACTTGTTTCCAAGTCTGATGGCCTGAGTGTGATCCCAGAAGCCCATATGGTAGAGGTAAGTGACTTTGGCCAGTTATCTTCTGACTGCCACATGGATTGCATGGCACGCATGAGCTATGATAATAATAATAATAATGATAAATGTGAAAAGTTAAAAATGTTGATAAGAAAGAGTTAATGGAGTGACTATGATTAGTGTAAATTATATGTATGTATGGAAAGATAAAAATGAAGCCCCTTTGTATGAATATATATATATATATATATTTGGTCTTTTCGAGACAGGGTCTCCCTGTGGCCCCAGCTGTCCTTGAACTCATTCTGTAGACCAGGCTGGCTTTGAACTCTCAAAGATCCACCTGCCTCTGCCTACCAAGTGCTAGGATTAAAGGTATGTGCCACCACACCCGGCTTGTATGATTATATATTATATATATAATTAATGTGATGATTAATTTCATTCATAAATTACATAATTTCTAATTAGTATACATTCATAAAATTATAATTAAAATTGTTTTGGTAAGGAAATACCGAAGATAATTTATACCTTACTTATTTTTCAAAATAATGACTAATGTTCACTGAGCCTACTCCTGCAGCAGGAGTGGGCTGTTTTTCTTACCTACCTCATTCATCTAGGTTACCTTGGCAACCATCTTGGGGAGGTGTCCTGTTAGCCTCATTGTGCAAATGTGATTGCAACTTGGAAATATTAAATAACTCAGCAGACAGTAACAGAGGCAGACTTTAGACCCCATTTTCTTAAGCACACAATACCTTTGATGTTCTTTTGAAGGTGTAAGACAAGTGCAGATGCCTCTTGGGGTTCAGCCCTAGGAGCTAGGAGGGAGGTATGGATGGCAAAGTAGAAAAATACAGCTCTGGCATCTTCAAAGGACTGGAAGAAACACACACACACACACACACACACACTTACATATGTACCCTACCTCCAAAACCAAGGCAAAAAAAGTATGTAGGAGCCGGCAGCAGTGCCTTCCCATTATACAGAGTCCAGAAAATGGTTTTAGGGTTGATGTTTAGGTTGGGAACGTATGACCAAATTGAGATAGTACTGCCCTCCTGGGCTGTTTCCTGGAAGGACATTTCTGCTCAGTGCTACATCTGTCTTTTTTTTTTTTTTTTTTTTTTTTGGTCTTTTCGAGACAGGGTTTCCCTGTAGCCATAGCTGTCTGGAACTCACTCTGTAGACCAGGCTGGCCTTGAACTCACAAAGATCCACCTGCCTCTGCCTCCCAAGTGCTAGGATTAAAGGCGTGCGCCACCACACCTGGCTACATCTGTCTTTTAACTTCACACACTTGGTAGTGTCAGAAAGACCTGGTTCATTTTTAACTGTTCCTCATTACATAGCCTCTTGGCCAAATACAGTCTGTAATTCACAGACAGGGGGAAGAGTTTGAAGTTTAAGGACACAAACTGTCTTTGGACAACTGCACCTGTATTTCCTTGTGACTTGGGCACAGTTACTAAAACAGTCTGTTTCTTCTCCTCCTCTTCCATATAGGGAAGGGAGAGAAGGCATCTTCCTAGAGTAGATATTGTTATGTTATCAACTTCTTTAGGTGGTGGGCCTAGGGCTTGAGCCAACTGCCAGTCAGGAGGCTGTTGTGAAGGAGGGACCTTTGTCAGTGGACTCAGACTAAAGCAGAAGAATTTTGCAGGGTAGGCAGGTCTCATCTAACTAGGCTAGGCTCTGAGAAGAAAAAGATGGCAGCCTCTGAGCGAGAGAGGATTCTGCCTCAGGGTGCCTTCGGATCCCAGCTGCCTCTTCCTAGGTTTTGAGCCTGTGGGCTGCACAGACACAATCCCCATGGTGACAGGAGCCAGTTCCCGCCTCCCCACCCGATACACAGGATCTACATACATGTTCTGTTCCTGGAGAAGTCTGACTACTATGCTTGCTTCCCTTCTGGGTCACACGATGAGGCATATTGAATTCATAGAGCACATGAACCTCAGTACTTGCAGTCTGCACATGCTCTTTGTAGTCAGCAAAGCCTCCAGAAGGGCACAGCTGAACAAGACACATCCCCTGCCCTCAGGGAGAGGTCAGTCTCAAGGAGGGATAAGCATGCACAATACCCTCTGGAATGCACCCAGAAGAAGCAGATGGAGAAGAGGCAGGGTCCTACCAGTGGCTGAGATTGCCCCTGCCTCCTGCATGCTCCTCTCAGATATCTTGACATGCTGTTCAAGGTTGGTGCTATTATTGAATTTCCTTCTAACATTACAAGGGGTGCGGTTAATGTGATGCCAGTATTTCAGATGTGAGACAGGCTTTGGCACAGGGGGATTGCTCTGTATTCATTGATGGGGTTGCAAAAGGCAAAGCAAGGGATGGATTGGTAACACTTGGCCTTGGGGCAGGTAAAGAGGAAATGTTTTCCGCAGGTGGACATGCCTCCACTGCACTTAGGCTGACACAGGTGTGGGCTTGTTAGGAGGGCAGTTATGTCCTGGGGAATCCAGAGCCCAACTAGGGAAGTCTATATGGCAAGAAGCACATGACACCATGGCTTGCTGGAAGGGAGGTCTGGGCCAGAGAAAGTAGTGGATAGACCTGTCAGAAACCAAGTAAAATGATCCAGGTTCTGTAGACAGTGACTGTTGGGGATCAAAGGACAAATAGTTGTTCCTAGATAAAACAGAGGGACAAGGCGTCTTGGAAGGAACAGCCTGCATATGCACTTGACCCATACAGAGGAAGCAGGTCGAGGTTTGGTGTGATGGACAGTCTGATCTCCATGTCCTGAGAATGGGGAGGGGAAGTAGCTTTCAATGGGGGAAGTGAGACCTGTCCAGCTGCAGGCATGCTCAGTGAGGAAGGAACTCTTATACTGCTTTGACGGGACGACCAGGCTTGCAATTGCACAAGAACCACATCTGCCCTTACCCGCATCTTTTACTTAATTGTAAAACTCTGTGACACCATCAAAGAAAGAATCCCAGTTCCTCTGTGACCAAAAAAAAAAAACAACCCAAAGTTGTCTTGGTCCTTATTCCATTTCCACTAGCACTTAGGATATCTCCTTGCTGAAAACAAATTGTCAATATTTTTAAAAAATAAATTAAGCTGCAAACCAGTTTTTCATATCATGCAATCAATGGTTGTTTATAAAGATCAGTGGGGGAAATAAATGCAAACCAAGAGTTTGGGCTCAAAAAGGACCCTATGACAGTGGCCATTCCCACATCTCCTTACAGAGAGGAAGTGCTGGGGCTTTGGAGTATTGAGCAAGCTTCTTAGAACTGCCATGTAGCAACACTTATCAGATGTAGTCCAAGAAACAGTGAAGATGTATGGGATAGTTAGCATTGACTGTCAACTTCACGGGATACAGAGTCGCCTGGGAGACAACCCTCTGGGCATCTCTGTGGTTTCTATATTGGATATATTGACATGAGAAGACTCTCCTAAATGTGGATGGTACCATCCCATTGGCTGGGCTCCAGGACTGCAGAAAAAGGAGACAGTGAGTGAGTGGCAGCATTTTTCTCTCTTGCTTCCTGACTGAGGACACAAGGTGACCAGCTATCTTAAAGCTTCTGCTGCCACATCTTCCCTGCTATGATGGACTGTAGTCTCCAACTGTGAGCCACAATAGGCCCTTCTTCCCATAAGTCCTTTTTGTCAGGTATTTTGTCACAGCAACAAGACAAATTTTAGTGATAGTACAATGCACATCTTGTAGAATTGCATCTATCTTCGCCTACAGTCCACCTACTTGTCTGTGCCGATCTTCCCTGTTTGGGGAGAAGTGTTTGCATGAATCCGAGAATCACTGAGAAAACAGAATGTGTTGAGGTTTCAACTCTTGAAATCAAGGACTGGGGAATGTCAGGAAAGGCCAGGAAGCAGTACTCACGAGTCACTGAAGCTGAAAGGTAAGAAAAGCAGGATGTTGCTAGGGTGCACTCTGGAACCCTTCATAGCACTTCTTGTAGAGAGAAAAGACGCAAAAAACACAGCAGTTCTAAACAGTGCTCCTCAAGCCAATGGGGAGACCCTGCATCATCTCCCAGATGGAGTTAACATCACACCCACATTGATTGATTTGGGGCCAAAAATCTCTTTGAAAGTTGACAGGTAAATCTTTTCAACTCAGCAAACACAGATTCTTTAATATGTTTTGAGTATGTGATGCCAAGACTACTCCAAAAGAACCCAGCTCACTTACAGAAGGACATACATCAACAGATTTATTGGAAATACTCATCCCCAAGCCTGGCTACAATGATTGTCATGAGATTATGTAACTTATGATGACTGAGTCTCCATAAGAAACCTAGAAGAATCTGACATGGAACCCAAAGAAGAGAATCATAAGGACCCTTTAAAATTCAACCCCTTTGCATATGGTACTCTGTCCATGGATGTTTCCATACCCAGCCTCAGCATATAGTGAGTACATACTACTACGTATTCATGAAACAAACACAAAAGGCCAGAAAATGGGGAAGAAAGTTTAGAAGCACCCTGTTTAAAGTCTTAGTGCCCAGTGATGCATAAGTGGTAGGAAAACATTCTCAGCATAAGGTATCCGCATAGGTCTGCTATGTCATCTGATTTGTCTTCATTGGTAGACATATTTGAGCCAATGTTATAGAAATTGGTGTTCATAGGTGTTACATGGATGCCTTGCTTGACCTCAACAAATGAAGGAATGGAATAGCCAAGGAGGCTTGGGAAACATGTGATAGAAGAGATAAAAGGAGTTTTCTGATTCTTAGGTAGTGCTTGGTTTAAGGTAAATCTCTAAGACTAGGAATGCATTTCTGACAAGACTCCACTCTAATCTTCCCCTCTGGGTTTTGGCTACTTTGCTAATTCAAAGGAGATACTTATTTATCCATATGATTTCGTGTTCATTCTATAGCCATTCTTCCCTGCACATCATTGAGACCCATGCTGGTGTGTGGATTTCTGGGAGATAAGACTAAGTTTCCCCTCCCTGTGTGCTTCCCTTTTGCTTGGAACTCTCCTCTCCAACCTTACTAGGTAATGTGTGTGCATTCCTCTACTTCTGTCATCAACTTGTCATCTTTTCAAAGGCTGAATCTGTGGAATCCTTAAATTCATATACTCCAAGGTGAGCACTTTATGTATAATAGATGACCAAATATTATTTATTATAGAAAAATATGATTACTATATAAAATAATAAACATAGAATAAGACCACTTAATTCTGTTCCTATTGCTTATCTAGATTTTGATTATGTACCTTTTGATTGAGATAATGAAAACATAGGTAACAACAAAAATATCACTAACAATTCTTGGTTTATTATCATACCTTTAAAGAAAAGATTGAATCATCTTCTGATTTTCCTTGGGAAACGGCAAAGTCGTACTTTATAAACCGGTGTTATCCAATATTTCAGAAGCTAGTATGACTCAGTCCTCAGTATAAGATGCTGCTGCTGTGTGAATGGAAAAAGAGAGAGCACTCGCTTATATCCCAGCCAACCTGTGCTACTTGTCTAGCTCCCACATGGAGAAAATATCAGGTACATATGGATTTGAGGATAGGAAATCCCTTCAGAAGACAGGCGAATCTCTCTGAGCAAACACAAGGCTTCTTAAATGTGGGTTGGGTGTGTGGTGTCAAGGCTACCCCCAAAGAGCTCAGCTATACCCTTAGAGCAGGGCATATGTGACAGAGCATTCTCTTTGGCTCACCACTTCAGAGTACTCCTTACCGAAAGGCTGAATTCCAATTTGGAGTTGGGGTCTATTCTTAAGCTTGTGCGATGGGCTGGGGCTCCTGGATGTGTGTGAAGCTGGCTACATGAATTACTGCCTGAGATAAGAGTGAGGAGCAGAGGATAGAAAACATAAGGCCTGGTTCCTAGTGATTAGAAAGCATAAGCAGTAGGCTAAACATTGGAGATTTTCTCAAGTTAAAGAATTCACCAAAGGAAAGAGCATGAATCAGAGGTGGGAACAACTCAACACAGGGCAGATGTGTTTCCTCTGGTGTCGATAGACCAAGACAGATAAGGGGGGATACGAAGTCCAGGCAAGTGTTCAGACAGCAAAAACAGTCTTAAACACATGAGACACGAAGCACTTCAAAAGGAGAAATTAATTTACTGAGCCCAAAGATGAGCTGGTTTGTCATCATCTAGGAAAAGTGAATGATAGTCGCACACTTGAAAAAGTACGTTAAGTCCCAGGGAATTCAACTTTTGGAAACGATTTTAGAACTGGATTAAAAAAATAACTTCTCGGACAGCCCTTTATTCCTCCTTGTTTTTTGAAAAGAGAGAAAAAAAAGAATTTTCTCTGAATTGAGTTTGAATGTTCCTGGTGGAATTTGTCCTAGGCTCTGTAAATTGTTGACATTCCATCTTGCCATGTCTTGTAAACATATAAAAGGTTATTGTGGCACAGAGGTAACTTTTTAATAATGTCTGAACTCCATTACCTCCTGAGTCCACTCACATAGCCTTCCCGGTTGGGGAGCCATCCATGAGCATGGGAGCTTTGCAAAGAACAAAGAGACAGTCTTCCTGGTAGAGCGTGCTCCTCTACTGGCAGAGAGCATTGGTCCTTTCCATCTCTAATTTCTGCGATTCTGTGACAGTCATCATCCACTATAAGAAACAGATGTTGGCTGGAGAGACAATGGGTGTGAGACTCCATCTTCCGCAGTGATCGCCGCCACCTCTTTTACTCCCCCCACTTCTCCACTTGGTGGCAGCTGATGAGATATTTATAGCCCTCTTCCTCAGGCTGCCAATTATAATTATCAATATCTCCACTGATAAAAAAAAAAAGGTGGGGGAGAAGGGAGGCATCATCAGAGTTGTGCACAGTATGTGATAAGCCAAGTTTGGGTTGAACATGAAAACAGTTTCTTCCAATTATGGACAAAAGAGAGATGCCTTTAGGGGTGAGGTTTTCACCCAAGCCAGGCTCGTGAGGCCACAGGAGAGCTTTCCTTTCCTTTCACGCACCTTCTCAAATAGACAGTAAGGTAGAGTCCCACTGCGGAGCAGGTTTTACCCACACCAACAACGCCGCTTGTACTGTATGGAGTTAGAACATTGCCTTAAATATAAGAAATAAAAGTGAAATCTTATACGAGGCAGCGCAGCTCAGTAATTGCTGTTTTGGAGCGCACGTCTCCGCAGTTATCTCGCTCAGCGTTTCATCTCCAGCTGCAGCACAATTTTTGCCAAATATAGATAAATGAAGTTAAAGTTATTGGCAACCACTAGTTCTGTGTCCCTGTTTTGAGTTTATAGATTTCATAGGAATGGTATTACTTTATCCCTGGGGCAGTCGATTGCTCTTCTGGAGGAGGACTCTTTCTATGCAGGAGTCTGTATGGCCTCTTGACTTGGGCTAGAATTTGTGTCAATGAAGCCTGTGGATGGCAGGAGGGAACGTTCTGCTTGAGCCGTGGATCAGGGGAAAGTGTAGAGAGGGAAGTAAGACAGGCTCTTAACTCTATGCAGAGAGTCTTTAAAGGCTTCTAAGCCTTTCAAGAACTTTCACGAAGTATCTGCCAGCACTCTCAAACATACTAACTCCATAAAAACCAGGCTGGTCTGCAGTCATCTCTGTTCCCCTACAGAAATACCACCACCTGATAACATTGCTTGCTGCTGGCCTTTTCTTTCAAATGAAATTCAAGGCTGTGCAATTCCCTGTTAGGATGACTCTCCCAATGAGGGCATTAGAATTAAGCATGCTCTAAAGAGCTTGGGTTCAACTTTACACAGTTTCCCTCCACGTAAGGCTGGTGGCTCCTAGCTTCCTTTCGCTTGCCTTTGGATGAGCACAAAGCTCAGCCTTTCAGAGGCAGATGGTCCCCTGATCTATTCTGATGGTGGAAGATAAACAGTAATGGGCACATTTTGGCCATGTGAGCAGACAGACATGGAAATTTGTTTGCCTTTCTCTCCACCCCGATCACTGGGATCCCCTCAATTCTCATGCTGTGCCTGCAGTTTTAGACTCCTTGTCATCTGGGCGGCTTGTCTTAGTAAGAATATCTTTTAGAGCCTATAGAGTTGCAAGGTTGGTTGGAAGATGATGTTTTGGACGACTTGAATCAAAGTCAACCCATTTTTAAACATGCACACAGGTGGACACAAGCCTTAGTGTTTTGGAACTACTTTGTTGGAATCTCAAAGTCAATGTCCCTGTCACTGTTGATCCTATTGATGTTTTCGGTCAATAAGGTCACTCCTCTCCTGTCTCTTCTTAGTGAACCCTCTGTATATGAGATTGGATAAGCCACACACGGTTCTTCTTTCTCTTCATTTTCTTTGTCCTCCCCTCCTCCCTCCCTTTCTCCTTCCTCCCACTTCTTTCACACTCTTATTTTTCTTCCTATGTGACTCAAACAATGAGAAAATAATTGAATTCATGAAAGTTTGGAGACTGCCCCTGTTGGAGATAAATTCCTTTGGGAAATCCCTTCCCTATCTCCTTCTTTCTCCTAACTTTTAAGAGTCAGGAGTACCCCATTTCTTCTGACCCCTGGCTCAGATGGGGCTTAGAACATGCATCCTGACCTCCATGGCTCAGATGGGGCTTGGAACATGCATCCTGACCTCCATGGCTCAGATGGGGCTTGGAACATGCATCCTGACCTCCATGGCTCAGATGGGGCTTGGAACATGCATCCTGACCTTCATGGCTCAGATGGGGCTTGGAACATGCATCCTGACCTCCAAGGCCTGAAAAGCTCCAGGGTAGCACCTGTCCCTCTAAGGTACAAATATTACTTCACACATAGCTCATACCCCTCTTAAATGATTAATGACCAATTTTTTGTTTTTTAAAAATATTCCATTATTATTGTTACTGTTATTATTATTAATCTTATATGTATGAGTGTATTGTCTGCAGGTATGTAAATGTACCATGTTGTACAATGGCCATGGAGGTCAGAAGAGGTCATTGGATTCCCTGGGAATGGAATTACAGTTTTTTAGCCACTGTGCTGGAGATAGCTTTAGTGTCAACTTGACACATCTGGGTTGAGGGAGCCTCAGTTAGGGATTTGCCTCCATTGGACTGGCCTGTGGCCATATCTGGGGGTATTTTCTGGATTGTTGAGTGATGTGAAAGGGCCTAGCCCACCGTAGGTGATGCCACCCCAGGTACATTATTCTGTACCGTGTAAGAAAGCAGGCTGAGCATGGGCCAGAGGAGCAAGCCAGTAACCAGCATTCCTCCATGCCCTGTGTTTCAACTTTTGCCTCCAGGTTCCTGCCCTGAGTTCCTACCTTGGAACTGTGACCTGGGAGATGTAAGCCAGATAAACTCTTTCTTCCCTAAAAGTTCTTATTGGTCAGAGTGTTTTGTCACAGCAATGGAGAAGCAAACTAGGACAGCCACTATGTGGGTGTTGAGACTTGAATCAGGGTCCTCTGCAAGAGCCTGGAGTGCTCTTAACCTCAGAACCATCTCTTCAGCCCCTTGGTTTGTGTGGAGACAGGGTCTTCCTGTAGTTTCGGCTAGCCTGGAACTTGCTACCTGCATCTGCCTCCTGAGATTAAAGGCATGTGCCAATTAATACCCACTTTTAATTAGTTTATACATTTCAAATATCAGCATTCTACTACTGTTTATACAGAAGGTCCTGGGTGAATATTTATTGAATTAGTGAATATAGTAACAACAAAAATGAGTTTGGAAAGTAGCACCAAAAGAGAAAAGAGAAAGAGAGAGAGAGAGAGAGAGAGAGAGAGAGAGAGAGAGAGAGAGAGAGAGAGAGAGAGAGAGAGAGAGAGAGAGAGAGAGAGAGACTTTAGACAAACCTGACCTAGAAAGCCATGCTTGACCAGACTGGCTAGAGGAGGCTTGTCCTGCACAGTGGCTGCCAGGGCTTGAGTGGCTCTTGCTGCCTCTGAGGGTGGGTGATTCTGGGAAATCAGCTGAGGGATGCATGCTGTTTGTGAGTGGTCAGAAGGGCACAGTAGTGCTCAGGGCTGTGATGGCCATTTGCAAACTAGCAGCGGCTGCCCATTGGATCTCTGCCACATTCCATAGATGTGAGGGCTCCCCTCTCCCTTCTGGATAAAGGCTGGTCTTTTCTCAAGCCTCCTTGCTTGAGGAAGAGGATTAGGATGGGCTAGGCCCCTCCAGGGCCTCTGCAGCTTCCTGGAGCCAGATCTGGTGATGACTCTACTCTTATGAAAACAAAGAACAAGATCCCTCTTATCCTGGATCATTTACCTGGAATATGAAGAAGACCTCTCCCTAAGAAAGAAGCCATAAGAAATCTGTCCTAGCACTTGAGAGGTAGAGGCAGCGGATCTTTGTGAGTTCAAGGCCAGCCTGGTCTACAAAGTGAGTTCCGAGCAGCCACTTGTCCTGGATCGTAAGTCCTCCCTGTATCACTGCTGAGTCAGAGAACCTGTCCTGTTGAGTTGAATATTTATGAGTTGAGGGGACCTAACAGCAGGGAGGCGTTGGGTCAGCCCGGCAGAACACAAGTCACAGATATCAGAGGGGAATGGCTTTCAGTGACAGCCAGGTTGTTGCTTGGAAGCATGGCTCCACTCCGGGTCAGCCTGAGTGTTGCGATTCCCCTCAGATTCACAGTTTTCCAGGCTGGGAAATTGTCTCTGATGATCAAGTACTTGTCCTGTAAGCATCAGACCTGAGTTTGAGCTCCAGAACCCACACTATTTTTTAAAACAAGCTAGGTGCTGAGCTGTGTGTTTGGAATCCCAGTGAATCTAGTGCTGAGAAAGCACAGTCAGACAGATCCCCGGGCTTGCTGGCAGCCAGCCTAGCCTACATAGGGAGCTCTGGACAGAAAAGAGACAAGGTAGACAGCACCTGAGGAATGGTACTTGAGGCTGACCTCTGGACCACATGCACTTACAAATACATGTGCATGTGAGCCCCCACAAATGCACCTGAACCACGCATACACACACACACACACACACACACACACACACACACACCACTTTCTCCAAGTCCTTTTAGATTCAGTAGCAATGCCTGCCTGTCTCTATCTTCCCTTTCTCCCAAAAAAGGTTGAGGTAAAGTTCACGCAACTTCAAGGGAGCTGTTAACCATTTCCAAAGTGCACAGTCCAGTGATGCTTAACACATTTGCGACGTTACGCAACTACTATCTAGTTCCAGTAAATTTCCATCATTCAGAGAGGAAACACCTACCCATGAGTAGTCCTTGCCCATCCCTCTCGCAGCCTCTGACAGACACCTATGGGCACTCTCTGCTTTGTCTTCCCATTCAAATGATGGAAACAGTTCTTTTTGGCTCTTTTATTTCATGTGCAGAATGTATTCCGCAAACTCTGCCAGACCTGTTCTAAGGGTGTAATAGGTATTAAGTCATTTATGCTTCCCAGCAATGCAATGAAGGAGACAGTGTTTTGGTTCCTACTTCACACATGAAGAGGCTGAGGCAGAAATGGAGAACACTTGCTCATGATCTGGGCTCAGAGCACTGCTGGAGTAGCCTGTGCTCCGTAGCCTACTGGGGATCTTCTGTGTTCAGGTGCTCAACCTTCACTGCCACCCGGTTCTGCCGCCCTCTTCCCCTGATGGCTCCCTCCTCTGTCACTGTCCCTCCCTGCTCCCCCTTCCCTGTCACCCCATTGTCCCATCCACGCTCCTCCCCTGCAACCCCTCCCCTCTCTGCCATCCTCCCCTGCTCCCCTCCTCTTTGATCCCCTTGGTCTAGACTGAACCACATCTCTGCCTCTTTTTATGTAGACACCTGGAGACTTTCATTTTTCACCTCCTGCTATTACTTTCTAGCTTCCTGGAGCCTTGGGTAGGAGACAGATTCAGTACTGACATTGTGCTTTTCTGTGTCTGTCTCAGAATGTCCGTGAGCATGGTCCTGCATCAGGAGGTCTTTCAGGCCTGATGCTGGCCTCTTCAGACAAGTACAGTTGAGACAAGAGGCCAAGCTATTCCCAACATTCTTCTGGACATTAAGCAAACTGGAACTTTAAAATATATTTTATTATTTTTATTTTATGTGCTCGGGGTATTGCTTACATGGATGTAAGTGCACTTGTGCCATGCCATACCCAGGGAGGTCATTAAATGGGTGTCAAATTCCTCTGGAACTGCAGTTACAGACAGCTGTTAGCTGCCATGTGGGTCCTGAGATCCAGGGCCAGTGCTCTAACTGCTGAGCCATCTCTCCAGCCTGGCAAAACTGGAAAATATTGAATGAGAAACAACGAATGTTCATCACCAAACAGCAGCATGTTTGCTGAGCCTTACGAAAACGTTTTCTTAATCTATAAAATTTGAGGTAACTATAAGAAAAAAAGATATCAGAAAACATGCTAGAACCCAAGCATGAAAATGAGACAATGTGTGCACATGCATGTATACTTGCATATTTAAAGACAAAGTTAAAACAAACTTAGTTTCCAATCTTCATTGGCTTCTCTTTCCAATTCTGTATTTGAATACCTCGGTCTCAAGCATAAAAGGAGTGTCTGAAATGCTGAGCACAGGAGCTCGGCCTCACGGACAGGAAAGGCTGAGGAAACAGAAACAGCACAGCAGCTCCATCATAGAGAAACCGGGTCCTTTGTGGGGGTGAAAGAGCAGAAGGCCTTCTTATCTGCAGCTGGCGTTGCCCTATTCAGGCCCTTGGCTAGTCTGTCTCTTCCTCTTCTGCTTCTATGGAGGTTAGAGAAGCTGCTTGGTTGGCTGGAACTTCAGCACGAGTCACGCAGCATTTTGGCTCTGCCCGTTGGGCCTGGGACAGGAGATCTGTCCAAACCAATGCCCCCTTGGAGTGTTTAGATAGTTATGTTTAGCATTTTTAAGTTTACTATAAAGCATTGTACATGTTTCTTATGAATACATAGACATTGGTTTAAATTTCAGGACCCTAAGAATTAGAGTTTTGACCTATTTAATGGAATGAGCTGGTTTGATTCTCAATAAAGCAAAGTTAGCTTTTCAAATGATGTATAGAATCACTAAAATTATCACAGCTGCGGGGCATGGTGGCACACGCCTTTAATCCCAGCACTTGGGAGGCAGAGGCAGGAGGGTTCTGTGAGTTCAAGGCCAGCCTGGTCTGCAGAGAGAGCTCCAGGCCAGCTGGGACTAAAGAGAGATCCTGTCTCAAAAAGACAAAAAAAAAATTATCACAGTTGTGGGGAGGGGTTGGGCCTCTGAAGTGAGCAGACGAGGCTTTGGGTGGCTTCTTGGTTCTTGGAGTCAGCACTTAAGTCCCATACTAGTGTTGAGCCTGCATCGCTGTGGGTGCCCTGCATGCTGCAGCTTCTGGAGTTAATGTTTTGGAGTCACTGCTATAAGCAGGTTTGTCCCAAGGGCTCCATGTGTTACCTCCCTAAATCCTTACAGGTCCTTGGGCTCAGGCTGCCCTCATCCCTCTCCACCATCACTCAAGCTGAGGCCCTGGCTCCATGTCTGCCACCGGGGTAAAGATTTGCTCATTCATATTCATTCATATTCTCTCTCTCTCTCCCTTATTATATATCCCAGGCAGACCTTGAACCCACAGTCCTCCTGCTTCATCCTCTCAGGTGCTGGTATTTTAAACATATGCCACTTTGCCTGAGCTCATACTGTTCAGCACTCTTCTTCTTAAGTAAAGGAGACTCAGCCAAGTCACAGTCTCCGGCTGGAGCCTGTGTTTAGTCTCCACGGAAAGGTTGGAGTGGAGTCCTGTGGGTCTCCTGCTGCCCCAGCTGTCTCCAGCCAGTGCTGGCTCCTGTACAGATGGAAGGGTGGGGGACAGATGCAGAGGACCCGACCTTGAAGTGCCTAAGGACTACAGTGAACTCTGTGAGGCCACAGGCTTCTTTAGACTCTGAGCTTTACATTACAGAGAAAAGGAAAGGTGGAAAGCAGTTCTGTTTTTATAATTCTCCGTGTTTCTTTCCTCTTTATAATGAGAGTGTAGAAGGAGAATTCTAAATTCTGTCTTAACGGAATGTGGTCTCATGCATGTTTTTAGTTAAAGCAAGCTTTATTTCAGTACAATAGTCTATGTCAGCTCAAGAAAGCAGTTCTCACATTCAGATACTCTGCCAAAGTGTAGCTTGATCTCTTCAGTTGATAGAGTGCATGTGGCTCCTCCAGACTCCTGTCCTTACTCCAGGCGTAGTGGCCTTCAGTCTCCTAGCAGACCCTATACCCAAGTGAGGGTCGTGACATCAAAAGGTAAGTGTGAGGAGATGTAGAGGAAGGACAGTTAGTGCAGGCCAGGTGGCCCTCGCCTATTTCCAGAAGAAGAAAAATGTTCCAACAAGAAGGCCTACACAGCCTGACATATATAGAAGATGTTGAACAAATTTCAGTGCCCGCTTCCTCCTGAAGACAGGAGGGACCAGCCCAGGAAAGACTAACACAGAACGTGTTAGCCTGGGGTGATGCATCTCCTTACTTGGTCATGTGTGTATGGAAAGTGTTGAAAAGAGCCCTGGGAATGAAACCTTGCTCAGCAGGACTATTGCTGGGAGTAGATCAGGACATCCATCTGGGACAAGCTGGGGTTCACAGGAAGCACACATACAGGTTATGACTAGAGGTCTCAGGGTAATGAAATTTTGTAGCATATATTAAGAATCTCTAGAAGAGCACACTTGACATTATACAAATATTAACCCATTAATTCTTCGACTACCCCACGAGATATTTATTATTGGGTTCAGTTTCTAGATGAGGTCACTGAGAATTAAAATGCTTATGAAACTCTCAGGCAGTCAGTGGCGGAGACCAGAGCTGACTTCAGTCTAACTTGTTTTGAGGCCTTGCTCTCTCCCTTGCTGCTGGGGGCTGTGGACAGCTGTGTTCTGTGAATTTGCTGCATATTGTGGCCTGATTGTGTCCAGCTTGTTAACAGGGACTATGGCATTTCTAGAACCGAAAAACAGAAGGAAACAGCTTGGAGGACACTCAGTAAGTGACCTGAACAGTGTGTGTTCTCCTTGACATATCGAGATGAACTGTTTGCAGAGTGACTAAGGGTGAGGCATGCGATACCTTGCTTTTACCTCATGTACCCAGATCTTTAGTTGCAATATTTTATTTGTTTTGATGAATCCTGAATTATCTGGGTAGTTGGTTTTTTTTCCCTCTTTTGTGGGGTATATGCATGTGGGGGGGCACCTGGGGATTCCACGTGTGTGAGTGTGTGTCCAGAGGGTGTGTGGGGGGGCACCTGGGGATTCGTGTGTGTGTGGGGGGGTGCACCTGGGGATTCCACATGTGTGAGTGTATATCCAGAGGGTGAGAGCAGGTGTCTTCCTCCCTTGCTTTCCACCTTATATTTTGAGACTAGGTCTCTCTCTGAACACAGAGCTCAGTGACTCAATGACTCAGCTCTGCCGATGGTCAGCAAGCCTCCAGAGATTCTCCTATGTCTGCCTTCCCAATACTGGGATAACAGGCATGTGCTGCCATGCCTGGCTTTTATGAATCTGATCCTCAGGTGTGCACAGCCAGTGCTTTACCGATTAAGCTATCCTTCATCCAGTTGTTTTGTGATTCTTTGGGGGCGTTGAAGCATGGCTTCACAGTCAAAGGAAAATCACAGATTCTCTCTGAGTTCTTTTATCCCTTTTCTTATTACTTGAAAACTAAAAGAAGAAAAGGCTGGTTTCAGCCCTGATTGGTAATTGAAGTGTTCAACTCTGCAGTGAACTTGGCTGACAGAGGTTCTAGCTTTGTTCCTGAATAATCAACTCTGTTACATCTGGATTCACATACTTACCTAAAGTAGACAAACTGAAGTTATCTTGGATTGGCCTAATGTATTTCTATCTTGTGCTATTTTTTCCCTAAATATCTCAGTCCGCCATCTCACGCCTCCACATCTCTCTTTTCTCCAAAGACTTAACAAAAAAATATGTGCTTTTTGCCCCCCCCCCCCCAATTTTTTGCTACTAAAGAAAGAAGTTCCTTCCTCTTTAATGTGATCCAACAAAAATTTTTGAATAAACAAGACATGAAAATATCAGAGCATCTATAAACAGCAGTACTTTTGACTCAGAGTGTTTTAACGGCTCCTTTAAATGAAGCCTAAGCAAGATCAGTCTGCACACCAAATAAGGAGCAGGCATCTAGGCAAGCTCAGCACACCCAGTCTTCCTCCCAATCCGCCCGCCCTCCTTTTTTTTTTTTTTTTTTTTTATTAGAAAACACTTGAAACTTATCATGTGCAGCAGATGGGACTAGAAAAATGCAACTTGAAGACAGTTATATAAATATATCCTTGATGTCTGTTTTGCTTTTCAATTTGCAACGAAAAGTACAAAGGTAGCTGGGCGCGCCAGCGAGGCCTCCCGTGTCTCCCGATATCCATTCCAGATGTTGGCTAGACTTCATGGAGCCAAGCTTATGGCACTGGGGCTGGGGCCGTGTCTCCTCCTCCAGGTGGGATCCCTCAAGCTGCTTCCCCCCCACACTCCCAGCCTTGTCCAAACACACTAACCTCCACCACCTCTGCTGACCCTAATTTACCTTCCTTTAATCCCTGGCTCTCCGGTGGGTCCCAGATGGGAACACAGTAAGTGTGTTCTTGCTTATCACATTGCCTAGTCCAAGTGAGAAAATTAAAGAGGCGAGGAAAAAGTAAAAGAAAGAAAAAGGAAAGGAGGAAGAGGAAAACAGAACCCACTGTTTGCTGATGCTGTTAGCCATATGTGGCTTCTTCTGTCTCTCTCTTTGCAGCTCTGGGGAGGCTAGGGCGCCTTTTGACCCCCGTGCCTGCTACAGTGCTAATGGCAGCTCTGTGTTTGTACATGCTTGTAAAGGATTTTACACCATAATATGCTAACTTCCTGATTAAACATTACTGAGCACAGAAGTGCATCATAAATCTTGCAGGCGCCAACTTCATTTATCTGAATGTTCATCACTGTCTAGAGGCCGTAAACAAATGACAGGGCATTTATTATAATCTAGGGGACCCTAGCAGGGTGCTGCTAACACCCTGCGCCTCTGGTTCCCCCATTAGAGAGATGTCCTATCTCTGAATGTCTGAGGTTTGCTCCTCTGAGTGCACTCTTGAGGTGTCTGACCAAAGAAACTGGAATGAAAGTCTATTGGGCAAGACCAAGTTTATCTCAAGGAGAGTCCAGGACAAAGAGTAGCAGGCACCAATGGGCTCCTGAGATGTCACAAATCTATAGGATGCTTAGTAATTAGAAAAAAAAAAAGGACACCAAAATCCCAGGAAAATTGCTAGGAAGGGCAGACTTCTTGAGCCCATGTTCCTCTAGTATTTTTTAAAACAGGACATGAACTACTCTTGGCATTGCTGGGGGGTAAAGGAGTTTATACCTCTGTGTTAGGGACTGAGAACAAATACAGGGCACAGGCTGGCATTCACTCCTGCCTCCTCCTTATATGCACAACTTAGGTAAATAAATGCACAGGTGTATGCATGTGTGCCGCTGTGAGTGTGTGTGTGTGTGTGTGTGTGTGTGTGTGTTTGGGGGATCAGAAAGAAATGCTAGGGCCAAGAGCATTCTTTTTATTTTTTTGAAGATTAATCTTTCTTAATAATTGTGATTTTCATGCACTATAATTTGATGGTATTTAGATTAGATCCCTCCCCTATCCCCAGCTCCCCTTATTGCCCAATTTCATGTTCTCTCTCTCTCTCTCTCTCTCTCTCTCTCTCTCTATATATATATATATATATATATATATACATATATATATATATATATATATATATATATATATAGTCTAAGTTGTAATCTCTTTTCACAATGTATATGTATATACTTTAAGAAGCTTCTCTGGTGGTAGTTTTCCATAAGGCTTTTTCTGAAAGCCTTTTATGTTCCTTATCCCTCCCTACAATCCCTCCTCCGCCTTGCCCTCCCAATCCCTGCCTCATTTAACTCTTCCTATTCTAATGTCCCCCCATTCCCATTATTTATTTTTTTAAAACGAGTTTTTTTTTTATTTTATTTATTTTTTATGTGTACAAATGTACTATCTGCATGTAGGTCTGTGCACCCGTGTTGTGCAATGCTGCGGAGGTCAGAAGAGGGCGTCAGATTCCCCTGGAACTAGAGTTCTCCTGGAATTGGAGTTACAGACAGTTCTCAGCTGCCATGTGGGTGCTGGGGATCGAACCCAGGTCCTCTGCAAGAGCAGTCGGTGCTCTTAACCACTAGGCCATCTCTCCAGCCCCCCCCAATTCCCTTTAATAACACTGCATTCCACCACCCCTCCCGAGAAGCCTCCCCTCCACCCATGGCTGTTTATTGATTTCTTGACCTCTCTGAATTTTCAGATTGAAACTTGCATATCTAAAATCAAAGCTAGCATCCATCTATGAGAGAGAACATGTGCTTTGTCTTTCTGGGTCCAAGTTACCTCACTCAGGATTACTGTTTCCAGGTCCATCCACTTGCCTTTCCATTTCATAATTTCATTTGCAAGAGTTGAATAATATTACATTATGTATATGTACCACACATTCGTCATTCATTCATCAATTGATGGGCATCTTATTCGTTTCCATTTTCTGGCTATTATGAAAAGGTAGCAATGAACATGGATGAACAGATATTTCTTTAGCAGGGCATAGAGCCTTTTGGTTATATTCTGAAGTGTGGTGTGGCCTGGTCATACAGTAGATCAACTTCAAGCTTTATGAGGAAACTCCACACTGATTTCCATAGTGGCTGCACCAGTTTTCGTATCCCAGTGGATAAAAGTTTTTCTTTCTTCATATGCTTCTTAGCATTTAACATTGTTTTGGATCTTACCATTGTTTTACCCCAGTCAGAGTAGGGTAAAATGAAATCTTAAAGTGGTTTTAATCTGCATTTCTCTGATGACAAAAGATTTTGGGCATTTTCAAAGTTCCTCAGTTATTTGCATTTCATCTTTAGAGAACTGCTTGTTAGCCCTTTGACCCACTTTTTAAATAGGTTGTGGTTTCTGACGTTTAGTTTTTTGAATTCTTTATATATTCTATATACTAATCCTCTTTCAGAGGTATAGCTGGTAAAAATTTTTCCTATTTTGCAGGTTGCCTCTTCTCTATTTAGCATGGTTTTGGGTATAGGCTTGTGGCATATTGCTTTTATTATGTTGAGATGTGTCCCCTGTATACCTAGGTTCTCCATGAGATTTATCATGATTGAATGTTGGATTTTGTCAAAGGCTTTTTTGCACTTAATGAGATCATCCTGTTCTTGAGTCTGTTTATGTGGTGAAATAAATATATTGATTTACGTATGTTGAGCCATCCCTCTACCCCCTTGATGGAAAGGGAGAATTCAACAGAAGGGGGTGTTGTTTCAAAGTACTTGGTTATAACCAGCTTCAGATATAATTAGATTTACTTCTAGCAGCTAGGTTTGGAGGCTGAGCATGTAACAGCAGTGTTCAACAACTGCAGTAATGGTGGTATGCGTCTGTAAGGGCCCACCCCAGAGGGTAAAAAGAAGGCCCAGGCCCACCCCAGGGGGTAACAAGAAGGCCCAGGCCCACCCCAGGGGGTAACAAGAAGACTCAGGCCCAACCCATGGGGTAGCAAGAAGACCCAGGCCCACCCCAGGGGAGCTGAATCAGGGATGCATTGATTGTGATTTCTAACAGAGTGAGCTGTAGTCTCTGGCTCCAGTGCTCAGGTGAGGAGGAAGTTCATGCGTATGGGAAGCAGAACCCCGGTGGGGTCTCAGGATAAACTGGAGAGTGGGGTTTCAGGCCTGTGTTCATAGAAAGGTGGGTTGGAAGAGATCTTGGATCCTCATCTACACTGAAGATACTGTGGACTAAGGAGAAAGTTCCAGGTCACGACTCCTGTGGTGTCAGCTCCTACTCTTCCTCAGTCCACTTCCAGGCTCCTCAACACCTCCCACCGTCCCCCACAGCCTTGCCCTCCACCTTTGTGTCTTTGCCCCTGCCTCTCTCTCTAAGTCCATCTCATCCTTTCTTCAGCTGCTGTTTTTTCTCACAGGATTCTAGCTCCATATTGCTGTGAAGTGACCTTGGTTAGACATGTGTCACTGTTACCCTGTGAAGTGACCTTGGTTAGGCGGGTCACCGTTACCCTGTGAAGTGACCTTGGTTAGGCATGTCACCGTTACCCTGTGAAGTGACCTTGGTTAGGCGTGTCACCGTTACCCTGTGAAGTGACCTTGGTTAGGCGTGTCACCGTTACCCTGTGAAGTGACCTTGGTTAGGCGTGTCACCGTTACCCTGTGAAGTGACCTTGGTTAGGCGTGTCACCGTTACCCTGTGAAGTGACCTTGGTTAGGCGTGTCACCGTTACCCTGTGAAGTGACCTTGGTTAGGCGTGTCACCGTTACCCTGTGAAGTGACCTTGGTTAGGCGTGTCACCGTTACCCTGTGAAGTGACCTTGGTTAGGCGTGTCACCGTTACCCTGTGAAGTGACCTTGGTTAGGCGTGTCACCGTTACCCTGTGAAGTGACCTTGGTTAGGCGTGTCACCGTTACCCTGTGAAGTGACCTTGGTTAGGCGTGTCACCGTTACCCTGTGAAGTGACCTTGGTTAGGCGTGTCACCGTTACCCTGTGAAGTGACCTTGGTTAG
>VZQC01014421.1:1039239-1142540 GCA_009823505.1 Rhizomys pruinosus
GGGGGGGGGGGGGGGGGGGGGCATGCTGTTTACTGGCCTGATGCCCTGGCCTGTGCTCAACCCTCTTTCTTATACAAACCAGAACTACTTACCCAGGGCTGGCACCAGGTACAGTGGGCTGGGCTCTCCCACATCAATCAAGAAGATGCCCCCCAGACATGTCCACAGGCTAGTCCAATAGAGAAAATTCACCAGCTGAGATTCCCTCCTCCCAGGTGTGTTGACAATGGGAGCCAGCTGTGACATGAGAGAAACTCAGTAAATCCAGGCAGTCTTGACTGGGCACAGCTTGCTGAGAAAATCCTTCAAGAAAACCAAGATTAAGGATGACACTTTGAGAGGGTGGCCCGGGTGACTGACCCCTGCTTTGTGTTACCCTTGCTAGAGAACCACTTAGAACCAGCCATGGTCCACATCCAATGATTTCTCATGAGTGGCTGAGCATCTCTCTCTGTGTGACTGGGGATCCCCTGTGTTTGAACTTCAGTGAGGATAAGGCTTCAGTGGCAAGCAAAGCATGCAAGAAACTCTACTGTAGGGCCCTGAGGGGCCATAAATCCTCAGGGCCCATGGACCAGCTTGAAGACAAGTGTCCCACTGATAAATAATGGCCAAAGAATCCACAGAGAGCTAGGAACTGTCTCAGTTGAGTGGGGAAGGTGAAGGGAAGGAGATGGAGAGGGGTTGGAGAGCTGTGCACCAGAGGAATCTGTTCTGGTATGTTCTGTACCATAGGAGAGCACCTGTAGTCTACAACTGACGATATGTTTCACAATAACTTGAAAAAGAATGTGTAGCTTCACAGCATAGAAAAATAATGCTTGATGAAATAGAAGAACTAATTGCCTATCTCATCATTGCACTGGATTGTTACACCGTCTCATAAATACACACAAAATTATGTGTTAATTAAAAAAGATCTAAAAATTAAAAAAAAGAATTTTATGCAGACATGTAAGGCTGAGGCAAGAGGAGTGCCAGAAATTTGAATCCAGCCTGGGCTACAAAATGAGTTCTAGGTTATCCTGGGATGCAGAGTGAGACCCTCTGCTCAAAACAAAATAACAATAACATACAAAAAAAAAATTAGCAAAAAGTCATTTCTACCAGTTAAATTCTAAAAGTAAAGCAGAGGGGGCTGGAGAGATGACCCAGAGATTAAGAGCATTGACTGCTCTTGCAGAGGACCTGGGTTTGATTCCCAGCACCCATGTGGTGGCTAACAACTGCTCCTAACTCAAGTTCTTGAGGATTCAACAGCTTCTTCTGAGCTCTGTGGGCATTCCATAACATGGTACACTTACACACATGCAGGCAATGCACTTATATACATAACATAAAAGTAACAAATAAAATATTAAAAAGTAAAAATAAAAGTAAAGCAGAGGCAGACATCACAGCTCATAGGTGTTGCATCTGGGAGGATAAGAACGTCAAGACAGCGATGTTCTGGGCTGACCCGCCTGATTTGCATCTCCTGTGGTTTTAATTTTGCACAACAGCGGCTTTGTTGAAGTGTGAGAACAGTGCTATCTTCCCAGGTGCCTTGGAAGTATAGCAATGGTGATGGGCTTCTAGAAGCCTGGGCTGTCAATCCTGCCTGCTAGCCTCTCAGGCTTATTCTGGAACATGCGCTGTTTGTCTTGAAGAAATTCGTAGCAGAGTAGATCATAAACCAAACCTATCTGAACTGTTTGGTGAGCTCTAAGACAGCCAACTGGCCTCAATTAATTACTTAACTACATAACCCTTGAAAGACCAGATCTGAACAAGGCAGTGGAAGTCCAGCTAGGCCTGAACTATGCTTTTGGCTTAGCTTTCCTCTGTCATGTGAATTTAGAAATTTCTGGTACCTGTCATGGGCTGGGCCTGTGCTCAGTGTCCTGAGATGTTCCTAACAATCAAGATGTTCTTTTTGCCTTCTAGAAATGCATGGTCAATGAGTGTACTTAATAGACCCTGAATATGTGCATGATCAGATGGAACTGGTCTTGACAGAGATCAAGCAGACACAGATATGTAGGAAGTAACTGGAAATACAGTTACTGGGACAGAATGTTGAACAAACAGGCTTGGTCCCTGCTCTCTTTCAAGTCACAGACTCAGTCCCTACTTCTTGGAGGAAGGTCACAGCTCAGTGTAGCAGACAGACACATGGACTGAAAGTCACAGAGGAGTGTGGCCTTTGTAAGAGAGGTTAGGAAGATGGCTACATACTCACAGAAGAAAGAGGTTTCCCTTTTTCAAAAAAGTATAAAGAAACACATGCTGGAAAAGAATCTGATGAAGTAGAAGGGGCTCGACTGGCAGAGAAAGCGGAAGGGCTGACCAGGCAGAGGACTGTCTTCGAGGAGTCTAAACTACAGAGGACTGGATAAAGAGAATGTTTGTAGTATATAAAGAGAATGCTCATATTCGCAACGGAGTGTTTTTCAGCCATAAAGAATGAAGTGCCTTTTGCAGGCAAATGGATGCAACTGGCAACAGTCATATCAAGCGTTAAGTCAGTCTCAGCCAAATACCATACGGTCTCTCTCAGCTGTGGGTTCTAGACTTTATAGCTACATAAAGTCACGCATGCATGGGGGTCATGAAAGTAGAAATGAAACTGACTGGGAGCAGAGGACTGATGGAATGGGAGGGGAGATGGGAAGGGCGGGGAGGTGTAGAGAGAGCATGCTCGAAGTGCCCTGTGGACTTGCATGAAAATGGCCTTATGGAACCATCACAAAGAAAAGAGTGGAAGAAATGAAGGAATGTGGCTGTAAGCAGAGAAAAGGCCTTGGATGTGAGGCTGGGTAGGAAGCCCCGGGTGCCACACCAATGTCTTTGTTCTTCATGCCTATGTGTGCTGGGGGTAGTTCAAAGACTTCAAACACAAAGGACGAGTAGCTCTGAAGAAGAAAAAACGAACCAACACTGCCACTTCCTGCAAATTCTTTTGCAGGAAAAAGTGGAAAATCTCTAGGTCAGCTACTGCTTTGGGAGACAGTTCCCAAACGTGGACTTGGGGGTTACTGCATGAAACTATCAGGCTTTGCACACTTTCCTAAGGGGCCAAGGAGAGGGAGATGAGGGCAGCCTTGAGCTTTGCTTCACAGATAGAAAAGGTTCCCAGTTTCCTCATGCAAGCCCTGTTGTAGGGATTCTGTCAGCTTTTCTCTTTAAAGTGAAGAATGTGTTTTCTAGAACAGATAAGAACTTGCAGATGAAATCTGCTATACCATCTCAAACATGCTGGATCTCATCTAATCTCTGAAGTTAAGCAGAGTGAGGGCTGGATAGTACTTGGCTGAGAAATCATGATTCAAGTGGCTGGGGAGATGGTTCAGTCAATTAAGTGCTTGATGTATAAGCATGAAGACCTGACAGTTCGAGCCCCAGCACCCATGTAAAATGTCTGTCATGTAAAATGTCTGTTGTGGTGGTTTGTGGGGAAGTAGGGGGAGGTGGAACCCAGGGACTTACTGGCCATAGAATCTAGCCTAATTGGTGAGTCTTGGGTCCCAGTGAGAGACACATCTCAGAAAAACAATTGAGGGATTGGCTACTGGCCTAAACATTCATGTGTGCACATGTGTATGCACAGCCACACACATGTGTACTCCAACACACACTGACATGCTCACACATACATGCAAATCATAATTTGGTTCCTATAAAATGTCCAGTGTCACAGGTGGTTCTTAGGCTTTGTTCTGGAAAGAGACATGAGATTTCTGCGTATGTTTTAAAATCTAATTTGTGAAATGTTTTCAGAGTTCTGTATGTAATAAAAATCTATTAAATTTCTTCATTAAACCACACACACACACACACACACACACACACACACACACACCCCAGAACAAAATTCTTATGATGCGAACTCCTTTACTATGAGCCAGGATTTCTGTACCTGAGCTCTGGCTGGTTTTTGAGGCAAGGCAGGATGGTCAGCACACTTCTGGACAGCACACTCCTGGTCAGCACACACCTGGTCAGCACACTCCTGGTCAGCACACTCCTGGTCAGCACACTCCTGGTCAGCACACACCTGGTCAGCACACTCCTGGTCAGCACACACCTGGTCAGCACACTCCTGGTCAGCACACACCTGGTCAGCACACTCCTGGTCAGCACACACCTGGTCAGCACACTCCTGGTCAGCACACACCTGGTCAGCACACACCTGGTCAGCACACTCCTGGTCAGCACACTCCTGGTCAGCACACACCTGGTCAGCACACACCTGGTCAGCACACACCTGGTCAGCACACACCTGGTCAGCACACTCCTGGTCAGCACACACCTGGTCAGCACACTCCTGGTCAGCACACACCTGGTCAGCACACTCCTGGTCAGCACACACCTGGTCAGCACACTCCTGGTCAGCACACACCTGGTCAGCACACTCCTGGTCAGCACACACCTGGTCAGCACACTCCTGGTCAGCACACACCTGGTCAGCACACTCCTGGTCAGCACACACCTGGTCAGCACACTCCTGGTCAGCACACACCTGGTCAGCACACTCCTGGTCAGCACACACCTGGTCAGCACACTCCTGGTCAGCACACTCCTGGTCAGCACACACCTGGTCAGCACACTCCTGGTCAGCACACACCTGGTCAGCACACTCCTGGTCAGCACACTCCTGGTCAGCACACTCCTGGTCAGCACACTCCTGGTCAGCACACTCCTGGTCAGCACACACCTGGTCAGCACACTCCTGGTCAGCACACACCTGGTCAGCACACTCCTGGTCAGCACACACCTGGTCAGCACCACACTCCTGGTCAGCACACTCCTGGTCAGCACACACCTGGTCAGCATACTCCTGGTCAGCACACAGTCAGCACACTCCTTGTCAGCACACACCTGGTCAGCACACACCTGGTCAGCACAGTCCTGGTCAGCACACTCTTGGTCAGCACACACCTGGTCAGCACACTCCTGGTCAGCACACACCTGGTCAGCACACTCCTGGTCAGCACACTCCTGGTCAGCACACTCCTGGTCAGCACACTCTTGGTCAGCACACACCTGGTCAGCACACTCCTGGTCAGCACACACCTGGTCAGCACACTCCTGGTCAGCACACACCTGGTCAGCATACTCCTGGTCAGCACATACCTGGTCAACACACTCCTGGTCAGCACACACCTGGTCAGCACACACCTGGTCAGTACACTCCTGGTCAGCACATACCTGGTTTCTGCTCACTAGATGTCAACTTCCTCTCCTCTACTTCACATGGAACAACCAAACAATATTATCAGACATGTTACCTTGAAGGAATGTCACCCCTGGTTGAGAATTTTAAAATTTTATTTATTTCTTATGTGTATGAATGTACTGTCTGCACGTAGGTCTGTGCACCCGTGTCATGTTGTGCAATGCCGTGGAGGTCAGAAGAGGGTGTCGGATTCCCCTGGAACTGGAGTTAAAGACAGTTCTTAGCCGAACCTGGGTCCTCTGCAAGAGCAGTCAGTGCTCTTAACTGCTAGGCCATCTCTCCAGCCCCCAAGAGGCTTCTTCTTAAGAAGGAAGGCAGAATGGAGCTTGATGACAGTCCTGGGGCTGAAGTTTGCCCAGCATCGGCTCAGCTTTGTACACATTTTTGTGGCTTAGATGCCAGTGTAAACTGAATCTCACCTGGAGCATCTGCAGACCGTGCTGAAGAATGGCTGGTTCACTAGTTTGGAGTCTTATAGGTCTGAGTTCAAGTCCAGGTTCTGCCTACTTGCCAGGGATTTGCATTAGTTACCTTACATGCTTTACATACTGACAGAAGTGTGGCAGTTTGAAGAAGTAGACCCATAAGGTGAAGCACTTGCACATGTGGTAGTTGGTGCTGCTGCTTGGGGTGGGTCATGGAACATGCAGAAGGCGTGGGCTAGAGGGGGAAGCACATCACTGGGGGTGGGCTTTGAGAGTTCATAGCCTTGCCCCACTTCCAGGTTTCCTCTCTCTGCCTCCTGCACATGTTTGAAGAGGTGAGCTCTCGGCTTTGTGTTCCAGCTGCCTCCGGCTAGTCCTTTCCTGCCACGATGGACTCTTATCCCTGGAACCATAAGACCAAATGAACTCTTCCTTGGTCATGGTGTTTTATCACAGCAACAGCAAAATAACCAATGCAGAGAGGAAAGCTTTATTTTATTTAACAGCTTTTCTGAGAGAAAACTGTGACCGCAAATGGCTCTATGGTGACATGAGCATGCAGCTGGGACTCCTTAGCTCCTATCTTGTTGAAACAGGAAGCAGAGGTTGGATAGGACATGACACTGCTATAAAATCTCAAGGCCCACCTCTAGTGACCCACTTCTTGTGAGGCTTCACCTTCTAAAGGTTCTATAACCTTCCAAAACAGAACCACAAGCTCTGGACCATGTGTTTAGACACATGAGCCTGTGGGAGACATTTTGTGTTTAAACTGTAACAGGAACCTTAGTCAAATTACTCAGCTCATCTAAGGTTCAATTTTCTTTTGAATAGTGTCTGTCTCAAGGTACATAATTGCTGTGAGAATTAAAAGAAATAAGCTACCCACATAGACTTATTATCAGTGGACAGATATACAAAATCCTGGCCTCTGATCTCAACCACCAAGCTTGCTGTCTGTTGATGGAGGGTGAGCCAACAGGAGGCACAGCTTGATTGGTCCTCCAGTGAAATTTGCCCAGAAAGAGTTGCTACTGGGGAGGAAAGACAAACCTGGGTGGCAAGGATCTTCTAGCAGAGTTTCAGAGCTGAGACACAGTGAACCCCCTGTCCTGTGGCATCCTAGGTGAGCATTCTCTAAAAGGGCCATGAATGTGTGCCTACTTAGTCATTCCTCTGCCTACTGGGACATCCTGGGAGTTCCTTACTGTGCTGCTGGCTAGTGATGTGGATAGATGATGATGCATGTAGCAGAAACTGAACTTGAGTCCTATCATTTTCAGTGGAATCTTTTAAGAACCCTATTGCATGGGATCTGGGGGGAGGATCTAGGGAGCAGTATAAGGTGAGTGGATGGGGTATAAAGATGATTAAGATGTTTTATATGAAATGCACAAAAATTCAATAAAAATATACACAAAAAGATTACAGGAGATAGCCACACAATGGTCAGGAGGAGATTCTAAGTGTAAGAGAAAAAAAAAAACCTACTGCTTTAAAAAATGCAAACATCACACTGGATGCAGGTCCACTACAAGGCACATATTGGCTAAAATCTCAGAGGAGCAGCTGACCACTGTGCGCATGCCCTGGCCAGTGATATCATTTAGAAATACCACATTGTCAAAGGCAGCCAGCCGCTGGCCAGCTGGAGCAGTGCCCAGGCAGCCTGTTACTGATGATAATTTGTAACGGAAAAAGTTTGAAATCAGTTTCAGCATTTTTCCATTCTCTCTATTTAATTTTTTTTTATCATACTTAAGGTGAAGATTTTGGAGGAAGGTTGGCAGACATTGGTCTTTCTGTGAGATGGAAGATAAACTGAGGTACTATCTATGGATGTGTTTCAGAAGCTTTGCAATAACTTTGTCCATATTGGGTCTGTCAAAGAGACTGCTAAATAGACATGGACGTCTGGAGAGAAAATGATTCAACTTGGTGATGTAAAAAAACTGATACATTCTGGAAATACATTCAAAGTGCAGATACAAAAGGAAACCCTAAAAGGGGACAAAGGTCTCCTGCAACTGACTGCTGACACAGACCATTAACCAGTAGTCCCTTTTCACACAGCAGCTCTTTATGTGACGCCCTTAACAAAGTCAGGACTTTGCAGGTCAAAGGGCATTAAGATGCTTCAAAAATATCTCTCTTTTGACTTTAATACCTAGAAGGGCCTCTTTAAAACTGAGATACTTTAAGAAAGTATAGATTTAAAATTACATATATAGTTGTATATTTAAGTATATGTATGTGTGTGCATCATGAAATTAGAAAGGAGATTGATCATAAAGGGGAAGGAAGAGATCTTAAAGGAGGTGGGGAAAGAGAAGGCAATAGAACACATATGCCATGGAGTCAGAAGGGGAAATGACTGGGGTGAGGACAGGGACCAGTCATTAAAGAGGGATGGGGATGTGGCGGGGTATGGGAAAGGGGATCAAATAAGAACAGAGTAATAAAGGCAGGTATGTATGGAAATCCACTGTCTTCTATGCTCACCTAGAAAATAAAATAGAAAAGAAGGAAAGAAGAGGAACAAAGGGGAGAAAGAAGGAAGGGAAGGAGGAAGAGAAAGAAAGAAAGAAAGAAAGAAAGAAAGAAAGAAAGAAAGAAAGAAAGAAAGAAAGCAAGCAAGCAAACAAGCCATGATACACAGAGGAGATAAGAAGAGATGGCTCAGCAGGGCTAAGCTTGAGTACTTACAAAAAGCACTTGATCCAAGATTCCCTAGTCCATCCCACTAGCTGAGCTGTATGTAGACTCTGTCTTCAAGGGACCCACCACTGGGAAACCTGTTATCTAGAGAAAATGTCAATGTTGCTGCTCTGGGGGTAACAGGCAGCAGGTCTCACATATTGTAATCTCTCCAGTCCGACTTGCAGGCATTGCTTCCTACCCTCAGCCTTCCTACCCTCAGGACCTCAGAGGTCCTGACCCAGGACCTCTCAGAGGAAGACGTGAAGCTGGCTCTGTGGGGCCTGGGCTCTCTGAGGGATGGATATGAGTTTACTGGGGAAGAGGTCAGAGAGGAGCAACCCAGCTTTTGGACCAGTGTCAGGATTCCATATTCTCAGCATCCCCTCCTACATGGAAAGACGGTGCTGTAATTAAAATATGTTGTTTGTGAGTCTGACTGTGCATACACACACACACACACACACACTCACACACACACACACACACACACACACTCCTCTTTTTTACTGTCAACCATCGATCATCTGAAGCCCCAGCTGCTTTCACTATTGAAACTAAGGCTTCACTGCAATTTCTAAAACTCCTTCCCACAGTGTTTGGAGTCCCCACACCTGAACTGAACTGCTCTTAGAAACCATTCTTCGCTGTAGCTTTTGGGATCAGAGTGCTATTTTCTTTCAGTCATTGGAGAAAAATTTGCCTCGTGAAAGGAGAAACTGATTTCCATGTGGTACCCACTCCTGTCTTTTGAGATGAGCTTTTACAGAGGAGAGACTCTTAAGGCACTAGAGGGAGGTGTTTGTATCAAACGCAAGCTCACGTTTTTCTTTGCAACCTGCGTGCCTGTGCCTTTTAAAGTGATAAACTGTAATTGTTGAAAACTTGGCTCGCTCTCTTTCCCTCCGTAAGGAGCAGAAGTCTGCCAGTTTGTCTTTAACGGCCTCAGCTGTTTTGGAGGATGCAGCCACTTAAGATTCATTTTGCAGCTGGATTAGTGAATTATATTCATTCGAAAAAGCAGATTTACCTGGCTGGCTTGAGTTTTCCTTGCTGGGCACCCACATAGATATGCACATAAGCTCTAATCTTGGAGAAAGTGGCTCTTGCCATCCTTCCCGTACTCTGTGGTGGCCATGCCTTCTCTGGGGGAGTGCTTTGACCAGATGGAAAGGGGGCTCGTATTGGGAGTGTTCTCATACACAGTGAGTAAGTCTTGCATATGCAGCGATTTCAGTTGCTATTTCTGAGAATTCTGTCAGAAGTCTTGACAATCAATGAGAACTGAAAACAATTAGTCACAGTGTGGATCCCTTGGAGTTCATGGTCAGCGCAGCTTCCTCAAGGAAAGCCATATCTGAAGGCAGAGACGGAGTGGTGCTGAATAGGGATTTAGGCAGACAATTGCACTGCAGGCCCGGCTCAGGAAACAGCCATTCCCTTTCTTTGTTTAATCAAAGTTCTTTCCAGCTCTGGAATGCTGGCTGATTTGCGGAAGTGCCTCTGTGGTTCCCATCCCCAGCAGACAGACAGTGCAGTTGGTGTGGAAATCTGTACAGCTAATCTGCACAAACTGTTTCCAACCAGTAGGATGCAATGAAAACAACGACATTCTTACCATCAATAAAGAAATTCCTGGATTCCCCTGTTTCAAGGGAGGACTCAGTTTTCTTTATTCCACATCAGCCACCCGACTGACCTCAGAATTGAAAAAGAGGAGCCAGAGCCCTCAGCTTCTGGGAGAGATATTTTCAGGAAAACAGCTCCCAGAACTCAAACCGAGTTCCCCTGGCTCTCTGGCTCACTGGCTCACTGACATGGACTCTGTTTTGCTTTGTAGAGTCAGCTTCTTGTTCCATGCCATGCAACAAAGCAGAGATCCCTTGCTGTGAGGCCTGAGCATAAACTTAAGAGCTCGGCTTGTAGCAGGGCTTGGTTGGTGGAGGGATGCATCTGGAGAGTTAGAGACCTGCCAGAGTTCTGTAGGGCTGAAGGGCTAGGACAGGCATGCTGGCTCCCTTCCCAGGCTGGTGGTGGGGATGTGGAGGCCTGGGGCAGGGACGACAAGGGAGAGAATGGGGTTCGTCCACAGTGACAGGGTAGACAGAGGTTTGGAGACACGGTCCAGCCTTGCAAGTTTGTTGTAAAAGAGTTAACTGGCGTTTGTATATCAACCATGTGTCTTCTGTGTATGGCACAGGCTTCATGCATAACAGAGCATGGGCAAGTCACAGGGTTAAGAAAAATATCAGCTTTTCCTGTGGGCTCCCTGACTTTCACGTCTGTCTCACAGACAAGGGGGCAGGATGGCCACTTCGGACGTTGGTTTGATTCAGTCTTTTCACTTTGTTTCTTCCCATGGCTCCCACCCCTTCTCTCTACAGTTCTGAGCTCAAGCTTAAGTTCCCTGGAGGGAACCTGCCTGCCTGTGCCACCCAAGCAGGGTTTATTTTCCCAGAGCTCCTGTCCTTCCCACCAGCACCGTCATGCCTGATTTGTGTGTGTGTGTGTGTGGGGGGGACTGTCAGAGCTATGACTGTCACTTCCTGTGGAGGGGGAGACCAGGGACCACCACATTCTCAAGGCAACAGCAGGAGGTTGGATTTAGGGCCAGAGGGTCCTCCAGGCTGTGAGGGCGACGACCAGGGCCATGGCTCTGAACCTTCAGCTCAGGAAACCTACACAGCAGCAGCCTCGAGGGACCCCTCTGTCCATCTTCCCTGCATGGAAAGTGAGGTAAATCTCAAGCATGGTATGAAAACATGCCCTGCTTGGCTCATATCTAATAAAATGTATTGGCAGCAAAGGCTGCTTGAGGGGACAATGCTCCGGCCCCGTGTCTCCTCCCTGGGCTCACAGAAGGATGGAAAGCTGCTGTGTTTCCCTGGGGCCAAAGCAAGCAGAGTGTGGCTTCCTCCATGTGGACTTCTTTCTTGTCATAATCTGCAAAACAGAAACAAGAACTGGAGCCAGAAAGCAGGCCGCAGCTCCTCCAGGCGGGTCGCAGGGATGCGCTGAAGCCCCGGGAAGTTGCAGGATGACTTCGAGCTGTGGATTTACAACTCCAGCCTTTTCTTCTCCTTAACATGGCTCTGGCCCGGTGCCCTGGCCTCCACACCAGCCCCAGCTGCTGCAAATTGATTTATCCTCTGAGGATGGCTCGCCGCTGCACCTCACATCAAAGCCACGGCTGTTTTTTTAAAACATACTCAGTGCTTTTGTCTTTAGCTTCTTTCTATTCTTTATGCTGACTGGTATTTAGAGTGCAAAGGTGGCTCATCAATTAATCTATCTCTCTCTTTCCCTTCTTTCTTCCCTCTTTCCTTCCTTCCCTCCTTTCTCTTTCTCCCTCCCTTCTTATCTTCCTTTGTGTGCATATGCGTATATGTTCATTCCTGCATGAGTGAACATACACCTGAATTTGGGCAAGAACACAGGGAGGTAAGAGGACAACCTGAGATGTGGGTCATTGGTCTTCACTGGAGCTTCTCCGCAGATTAGCTGGCCTGAGAGCTTCCGGTACCCGCCTGTGTCTACCTCCCATTTTGACACTGCTGGGAATACCCCCATGGACTACCACACCAAGCTTTTTACATGGGTCCTGAGGATACAACTGAAGTCCTCACGATTTTGAGGCAAATGCTGAGGCATCTCATTTCTTCAATCCCAATTATGTTTTTTTTTTTTTTTTTTTCAAACAGAAGATGCTAAACTGTTTAGGGCATGTGTAAGAGAACAGTGCACCACGTGATTGCCAGCACGGACTCCAGTAGAGCTTCTGTGCGGGACCACCTCCGTGCACATGCACTCACTATGCCCTTTCTTGTTTCCTTGTCCTCTTAGTCAGGGCAAGTTGAAGCAGAAAGGAGAGACGTGTTCTGGTCTAGGGACAGTAGTCCCTTTTCTGTTAGGAAGACAGGCTGCAGTCCAGAGCTGAGGGAGCAGGTGGGAGGCAGCCAAGGGGAGGGGCCCTGTGCTACCTGGCCAGGCACATAGCTTTAAAGGTAGAGCCGGGCATGATGAAAGGCTGTGGAGAGGACAGGACCACAATGTAACAACATAGCCAGGAAGTCAAGTGCTGGGTTTGCCCCCAATGGAAGTAGTTTGGGTTGCCTTTCAGTATTTCCTAACCCTTGAACCAGCCATTTCATGCTTTTGCATGTTGGGTTCTTCTTGTATGTGAGAAAACAGTGCTGGTTGCCTCTAGGAGCTTGTGAGGATAAAGTTGGATAAGGTACTGAGTGATGGACTTTACTGAAGCTTGCATTATATGCTCACTTCAGATCAGGGGTGCCCTGTGTGTTGGTTAGGGTTTTTTTTTGTCAACTTGACACAAACTATAGTCACCTTAGAAGAAGGAGCCTCAATGGAAGAATTGTCTCCATCAGATGGGCCTGTGGGGAGGCCTGTAAAGTATTTTCTTAACTGTTATTTGATGTAGGAGGGCCCAGCCCATGGGCAGTGCCATCCCTGGGCAGGTGGGTCTCAGCTGCACAAGAAATAGAGTAGCTGAGCAAGCCAGGTGAAGCAAGCCAGTGAGCAGCATGCCTCTGTGGTCTCTGCTTCAGTTCCTGCCTTCAGGTTTCTACTCGAGCACCTGTCATGGCTTCCCTTGATGATAAACTTTAACCTGTAACCTGAAATAAACCCTTTTTTCCCCAAGGTGCTTGTAGTCATGGTGTTTATCACAGCAAGACAAAGCAAACTAGGATACTTTAGCAGTTTGTGTGGGTTTGAAGGAGGTGAAGGAGAGCCTGGATCTCATATGGAAGGGGACATTGCTTTCATGAGAATCCTGTCATTCCTGCTGCCAAGCCCCCAACCCCTAAGGAGTAAACTTATCACAGACCTGCCAGCTCCATTCATAGTTCTAGGTTCAAGATTCCATTTCTGAGCCTTCCAGAATCTTCTGAAGTCTTCTGCTGGTCCAAGTAAATGGATTTCAGACTGTCTACCTGTACATGGTAGTTGAATTGCTCATTGATGCAGGCTGTGATTCATGAATAAGATAGAAAGAGATTTCCTATAAGATGTAGCACAGTTGAACCATTTATTTACCCTTCCTGGACTTGGGATTTGGGCCCCTGAGATGGAGCAGGACATCGGTGTGTGTGCTCTGTACCACATGTAACCCCAGCCTCCCGCCAGGGTTGAAAAGCAGCACTCCAAATCCTCCAAACCTCATGCTTTGCTTTGCCCACAGCCTAGTTCCCATGAAAATCACACATTCATGGCTATGAATTGTGCACACTGCATACATTCTGTGATGTGATGAGATGATTTATTTTCTCGGCACCAAATAAATTACACACAGTGAACTTGGCCTCTGTGGAGCGTGGGTTAACATAAAGGGAACTAATTCTAATGACAACTAATTTAGTAAGTTATGAGACCTCTATAATTTACGTCCCATGGACAAATTATTTTTTTAATTAATAGTCAAAATAGCTTTTTATTATGAACTAAAGATTTTTTAATCCCTAGGGATCCTCTGAGCTCTGAAAGCTCCCCTAACACGTGCACCCATAGGTTAGCTTCCCCAGTGGAAAGCTCAAATCCTGGAGTCAGAGAAGCTTAACCCTGAATCCCTAAAAGGTTTTAGGACCAGCTTGCCAGGGCTGTTCCTCTGCTGCCAGCTCTGAGTAGGTCCAAGGTGGGGGAAAGTTAAATCTAATCTTGAAATGGACTAATGGGATGAGCTCAGGACTCACTGACCTGGCTTCTTATGATCTTTATTGTTTTATTTTCATTCAGTTTGTTCTGTGGATGGAATCTAGGGCCTCATTTACCCTAGGCAAGTGATTTACCACTAGCTTATACCCCCAGCTCCTTAAAACAGTCTTAATAGCAAGATCTTTCTTTTATGTATATGTGTGGGGAAGTATGTATATGGATTTGTTTGTGTGTGTGTGCAGGTGCACGTGTGTGTGTGTGTGAGTGTGTGTGTGTTTGTGTGTGTGTGTGAGTGTGTACCTGTGGAGGGAAGAAGTCAACATTGGGTGTCTTTCATACTTGCTCTTTGCCTTGTGTTTTTGAGACATGGCCTCTCACTAAACCCGGAGCTCACTGATTTGGCTAAACTGACTGTCAGGGATTTGCCTATCTCTGCCTCCCCAGTGCTGGGATTTCAGATGTTCTATGCCACACCCCATTTTTTATGTGGTTGCTGGGGATCTGAGCACAGGTTCTCATGTTTGTGTGGTCAGCTGTTTATTGACCAAGTCATCACCATAGGATTAGTATCCCTTTTTAAAAAGTCATTTCCAATCCTTATAAGCCTATAATTTGCTCCTGGGACCTGGGAATTTGGGCTGCTGATTATGGTTGACTTTCTTCTCCTTCTGCTTGGAGCAAAGGCCGTGAATTTGAAGTCATATAACTGGTGGATCTCAGGCAGCTGTGGAGGCCCTTCCTACCCTTTAATATGTAAATGAAGAAACAGGTGTCCAGCAAGGGTCAGGATTTTGCTTTAGGAGTGGTTAGAGAGCACCCAGGCTCCCTGAACATATTTTACCTGGTGCTCCAGTGCCCACCACTGTGCCCTTGCTGCTCAGAGGGGGTCCTCTGGGAATCAACATCTTGGCATCATCCTTTAATGTATATGTGTGGGGGAGTATGTGTATGGATTTGTGTGTGTGCAGGTATATATGGGTGTGTGTGTGCGCGCGCGCTCGCACATGCACACAAAGAAATCCACACACATACTTCCTCACACATATACATAAAAGAGTGGTCTTCCTATTAAGACTATTTCAAGGAACTAGGAGTATAAGCCAGAGGTAAAGCACTTGCCTATGGCAAATGAGGTCACAAATGCAAGGTCTCAGGCTGTGACAGATCCTACCAAATCAGAGGCTGCACTTTAGGCATGTGAAATTCAAGAGAAAAAAATATCAAGGATAAAACAGTGAAATGCATTAAATTGAATCCCATTGAATCCTGTGGATTACTGATATTTATGAAATTTACACAAAAATAATTATTAGTCACTTCATACAAGTGCAGTCAGCATACATCCAATGCGACTATCTTTTAATTGGGTGTAAGGGCTTCAGAATCTGCCCTAAACCCTGCCTTCTTCATGCCCTGTTACTCCTCAACCCCTGTCCATAGTCCCCAGACTCTAGTCTTATCCCCAGAAGCCAAATATTTTTACAGAAACCCAGACTAACTATGTCCTTTTCTCAAGCTAGCCCTTCTGTGGGTTTTCCTAAAGAAAATTGCTGTGCTGAGTGTTACATGTTCAAGGTGCACCTTCAAGAGATTATTGGGTTCATATGACGTGGTGAGGTCCTCAAGATGGGATTGGCATACTTGTAAAAAGAAACAACATAGGCCTTGGTTCCTTCTTCTCTCTGTGACATAGGATGGCTGCATGTGGAAACAGGGAAAAGCTCTGTCCTCTATGCTGGCATCCAGAGCTCCCTCTCCAGGCCTGTAGAACCACAAGAAATATGTGTTGTTATTTAAGGTCTATGTTTGTGGGACTTTTGTATTGCAGCTTAAGTACACCAAGACAGACTCCAGCAGGGAAAGGATAAATTCTGCAGGATTGGAGGCAAGGCTCATCTAAGATTCAGAGACCTGGAGACCTCAATGGAGGGTTGCAGGTTGCCCATTTGAATTGAGCTATTTGCCTAGAAATTAACTCCAGAGAAGTGGGGAGGAGGGAGAGCCTGTTCTGGGAACCACAAGGGGCCAATCAATGCATGTTGCTCTGCTGTTTGATTTGGTGAATTTCTCTATCAGCTTGCTTGGGGCCCAGGCTGTCCAGAGTGTGGCACAACATTATTGGGGTGGATCTGCGTGGTGCATATACATGACACTGACATCTGAAATGGAAGTAGGTGGCCCTTCCTGAGGCCTAAACACAGGGACCCCTCTTGTCTGGTTGCTTAGGTGGGGACATTGATCTTTGCTGGCTTTCAGATGTGAACTGAAGTATTGGCTCTTCTCAAGTCTCCCACTTACTGATTTTTAGAAGGTACCACTGATGGCTTTGTCTGTCTGAGATGAGTAGCAAAAATGTCACAGTGAATGGCTTAAATGAGAAAAATTTGATTCTTACAGTTCTAAAGGTTGGAAAGTCCCAGGTCAGGGTGCTACTGGATTAGTACTTTGTGAAGACTTGTTCCTGGCTTATAGACAGACCTGGATGTATCTTCACATGGCCAAGAGACCCAGCTCTAGCTTCTCTCTTCTTGTATGAACTCTACCCCCATGATGAGGCTCCTACCTTCAGGACCTCATCTAATCTTAGTTATGACCCAAAGGCCCCATCTCTTCTCAAAAATGTTATTTATTTTAACATGTATAAGTGTTTTTCCTACATGTATGTAAGTACACAACATGCATGCCCATTGAAACCAGAAGAGAGGTGTCACATCACCTGGTACTGGAGTTATGGAGAGTTATTAGCTACCATGTGAGTGCCTGGACCTGAACCAGGTCCTCTGCAAGAGCAGCCAGTGTTCTGTACCACTGAGCTATGTCTCCAGTCCTTGGCCCTATCTCTTAATACTATGCTATTGGACATCTGGGTTTCACATATGAATTTCTGTAGGTATTTTACATTTAGCCCCCACAGTCAGCTTTCCTGGTCCTGTGGCCTTCAAATGTAGATCAGAACCATCAGTTCTCTTGGGCCTCCAAATAGCTAATATCAGGGGATAGCCTATCCATTATAAAATTGTAAGCTGAATCCTTAGTAACTCTTTATCTTTAGTGGTCAAACTGACACAGCTTAGAGTCATCTGAAAAAAGATCCTCAGTTGAGGGAGTTTACAGATCAAATTGGCCTGTGGGCATGTCTGTGAGGAACATCTTGATTGTTAATTGATGTGGGAGAGCCCAGCCCACTGTGGGTGGCATCATTCCTGGGCGGGTGGTCTATATAGACATGCTAGCTAAACATAAGCCAGCCACCCTTTCCTGGCTTCTGCTTCGAGTTTTTGCCATGTCTTCCCTCAGTGATAGGCTGGAACCTGGAAGCGTAAGCCAAATAAATCCTTTCCTCCCTTAAATTGCTTTTGGTCAGAGTGTTTTATCACAGCAACAGAAACATAGCTAGAAGCGTTTCCCTTCAGCTCTGTTTTTCTGGCAAGCTCTGACTACTGCACTGTTTTTATACAGCAGAGTCAAGCGAGCAGGTTACAGCTATGGAGAAGGACAGTCCTTTCTGACACTCTGTCCCTCTGACCTGGCCCAGCTGAAGAAAGCATCCTGGGGGAATGATCTGATTACTTTGAAGAATCCCAAGCATGCTAGCTGGCTGTGAGAACTTCTGCCCCACAGCCCAGTCTTGCCTGGCTATCTGCCTGACATAGACCCTTGGCTTTGGCGAGTTGGCCACCACCCCATCGTAGCCACATTAATTCTACCTGCTAGGGAATGACAACACCCCAAGACAGAATCCTCAGACTGGTGGCCTTCTGTAAGCCTTTTTCCAGTCACAACCCAGCTGGCAACTTGTCATTCCTTTCCCAGGTTGGTAGTTTGACAGAAAGACCTCTTTCCAACCTCTTCCCGCTAGCACTCAACACTCAAACACAAGCCTGATGGGCTTAACTTACACACGCATGGAAAATAACAGATCTGGAAATCTTGACAGGTGGTAATGGAGATTTGATTTATTGTTTACAGCCCATTCTTTATATAGTCATAATGTCATCTCTCTCAGCCAATCCTAGACCTCTGCTTCATGCCTCCATATACATCCCTTGCTATTTTTCCTTTTTTTTTTTTTAATTTTTATTGATGGTTTGTGCATTTTATACATCATTTTCCAATTCAGATCAGGCATATTTCCCTTTCCCTTCCCCCCCACCCCCACCCCATCCCAGATCATGTATTCTGCCATAACTGTCCTGCATCTTTCAGGTTTATTTTTTTTCATTTTTTAGCTATAAGTGATAATCCATGAGTATAAGCATCCTTCGTGCAAAACCAATCTATAGACTGTTGTGCCCAAACCCCCACAGTCCCACCATTCAGTGGAGGTTGACAGGTTGTTTGTTCAATCAAGTTGATCAAATGAGTGTCCAGACTACATCGCTGTAGTTTCACCGTTCACCCCAATCGCCCTTGCTATTTTTCCACCCTGTATCACATGCTTGGGTGGTCACAAGTGAGTCACAAATTGATACAAACCATTCTCACCTAGGAGCAGAGTCAGGTGTGAATGACAGGCAGGGAATTTAAGACAATGCAGCCACAGGTGGCCTGCCTCTACCCACACACTAGCAGTAGGGGATTCTAATATCCCATTTTATCCATTAGATAGGTCAACCAGACAAAGAATAAAAAGAGAAACATCTGAACTGAACAGTATGACACAAAAAATGGACCTCACAGACATCTTCCGAATATTGCACCAAAGCACCGAAGAATAGACTTTCTATTCAGCAGCCCCCATGGAACTTTCTCCAAAATCAACCACTAGGCCACAGAACAAACCACAACAAATACCAAAAAAAACTGAAATAATTTCGTGTATTCAATCAGACTACAATGCAATAAAGCTTAATATCAACACCAGGAAAAGCACTAGTAACTACATGAACTCATGGAAATTAAACAATTTACTCCTGCATAATAAATGGGCCAAAGGAGAAATTAAGAAAGAAATAAAAGTATTCCTGGAATTAAGTGAAAAGAACAATACAACACAACAAAAACTGTAGGACACTTTGAAAGCAGTCATAAGAGGGAAATTTATAGCTCTAAGTGCCTACATTAAAAAAAACAGAAAAAGCACAAATAAATCACTTAACGTCACCACTCAAGACACTTGAGAGACAATAAGAATGAATCTGAAACCCAACAGACAAGAAGAAATAACAAAAATCAGAGCAGAGATTAATGAAATAGAAACAATGAAAACAATACAAAGTGTCAATGAGTTCAAGAGTTGGTTCTTTGAAAGGATAAACAAGATATATCCTTAGCCCAGTTAACCAAAAGAAAGAAAACACAACTCCAAATCAACAAAATTAGAGATGAAAAAGGAAACATCACAACAGATAACAAAAGATCCAGAACATCATTAAATGGCAATACATTAAAAACCTATACTCTATTAAATTTGAAAACCTAAAAGAAATGGATGAATATCTGAAATCATGGGAATCACCAAAGCTTAACCCAGAAGCGATCAACAGCTTAAACAGACCCATAACATATAAGGAAATTGAAACAGTAATACAAAACCTCCCGATTAAAATAACTTCAGGCCAGATGGATTCACAACAGAATTCTAACAGACATTTAAAGAGGACCTACAACCAATGTTACTTAAGTTATTCAAAAGGATTGAAACAGAAGGAAATGTCCCAAATAACTTCTGTTCATCCAGCATCACTCTATTATCCAAACCAGGCAAAAGTACAGCCAAAAAAAGAAAACTATAGACCCATAGTCTTAATGAATATAGATGCAAAAATTTGCAACAAAATACTTGCAAACTACATACAGGTACACATCAAAAAAGTCATCCACAATTATCAGGTTGGATTTATTCCAGAATTGCAATGATGATTCAATATATATAAATCAATAAATGTCATAAATCATATAAATGGACTCAAAGACAAAAGCCATATGATCATCTCAATTGATGCAGAAAAGGCCTTTGATAAAATTCAACATGACTTTATGTTAAAAGTCCTAGAGGGAACATTCCTCAACATAATAAAAGCTATATACAACAAACCCAGAGCCAACATCATTCTAAATGGAGAAAAATTAGAAGCATTCCCTTTCAAGTCAGGAACCCAGCAAGGCTGCCCACCATCTCCACTCCTTTTCAATGTAGTGCTTGAAACTCTTGCTAGAGAAATAAGACAAGAGAAGGAAATTAAAGGAGTTCTAATCGGAAAAGAGGAGGTCAAACTCTCCCTTTTTGCAGATACATGATATACATAAGGGATGCTAAAATTCCACCAGAAAACTCCTAGATATGATTAACAGTTCCATTAAAGTGGCAGGTTACAAAATTAATTTATAAAAATCAGTAGCTTATCTATATGCCAACAACAAGCAATTGGAGGAATATATGGAAACCCTCCCATTCACAATAGCCTCAATTTTTTTTTTTCAGAATAAACCTGACCAAAGACATTAAATATCTCTACAATGAAAAATTTAAATATCTGAAGAAAGAGAGTGAAGAAGACATCAGAAGATGGAAGGACCTCCCATGCTCATGTATTAGAAGAAATAATATAGTGAAAATGACCATCCTACCCAAAGTAATATATAGATTGAATGCAGTCCCAAGAAAAATCCCCATGACTTTCTTCATAGACTTAGAAAAAAATCCTAAAATCCATATGGAAATAAAAAAGACCCCAAATAGCCAAAGCAACCCTGAGCACAAAGAGTAATTAAGGGGGGGATTACCATATTAGATTTAAAACTATATTACAGAGCTATAATCATAAAACAGCATGGTTCCAGCACAAAAATAGACCCACAGATTAAGGGCACAAAATCGAAGACCCAAATTTGAATACATGCATTTCAGCCACCTGATCTTTGACAAAGGGGACAAGAAGATTCAATGGAGGAAAGAGAGGATCTTCAGCAAATGGTGTTGGCAAAACTGGATCACTACTTGTAGAAGAATGAAACTACACCCCTAGTTTTCACCTTGTACAGAAGTCAACACTAAATGGATCAAAGAGTTCAATGTAAAACCTGAAACTCTGAAAATCTTAGAAGAAAACATTGGCAGTGACCTATAAGATATACGTATAGGAAAATAAACAATTAAAAAAGTGAAAAGAAATCACACAGTGGGAAGAAATCTTCACCAGTGACACATCTGACAGAGGGTTAAAATATAGAGTATACAAATTACTCAAAAATCAAAAGACCAAGAAAACAAATGACTCAAAAGATGGGCTAAAGATCTGAACAGAGACTTCTCAAGAAACATCTTTAAAAGTGTTCAACATTGTTAGTAATTAAGGAAATGCAAATTAAAACCACTTTAAGATTCCATCTTACCCCGGGAAGATTGGTTACAATCAGGAAGACAAATGATACCAAATGCTGGAAAGGTTGTGGAGAAAGGGGAACATTCACTGCTGGTGGGATTGCAAACTCGTGCAACCCCTATGGAAAGCAGTGTGGAGAACTCTTAAAAGATTAGAAATGAACCTACAATTTGATCCAGTAATACCACTCCCAGGAGGTTTATAACCAAAGGATTCATTCTATAGCAGGGATACTTGCACTACCATGTTTATTGCTGCTCTTTTCACAATAGCAAAGAGCTGGAAGCATCCCATATGTTCCTCAACTGATGAGTACAAAACAAAAGTATGATACATCTACACAATGGAGTTCTATGCAGTGGTAAAGAAAGACATCATGAAATTTGCCCATAAATGGATGGGACTAGAAGCTGTAATGCTAAGTGAAGTAATACTGTCTCAGTAAAACAAAGTTACATGTTGTCCCTCATATGTGGATCCTAGCACCAAATCCTTATACATAAGTCCAGATGGGTAATTTGTTAATAAATATAATACCACATTAACTGATATTGGTATAGATATAGCTGGAAGTTTATCTCTCTTTTCTTCAGTTCTAAGACTTATGAAAAATAAAGCTCTTTTTTAAAAAGTACATGAAATCAGAGTGTGCAGTGGTTAGATCAGGGACTTGCCAGGACCACCTGAAGCACAGGGCACTTCAGCCAGGCAGATTTTAGGATAAATCTACTCTTGGGTTGTTGGTTGATTGATTCATTTGTTGGACAGCTAAATCTTTGTCTTGCAAGGCTGGTGGGGTGGAGTCACCCTGCTAGCTGGGATTAAAGCTGGGCCTGTTAAATCCTTGTCTGGTGTGGCTATTGGGGCAGAGTTGCCTTTGTAGCTGGTATTAAAAGTCGGCCTGTTGCCATCGTGAGACTTGAGCATGCAGTGGTTAGATCAGGGACTTGCCAGGACCACCTGAAGCACAGAGTACCGGGGCATGGGCTAAGTCAGGCTTATCTCCCCTGCACCCCTCCATCAACTGGAATTGCTGAGAGAGTGTCCAAGTGGATTTTTTTTTTGGAGAACTTTCAGAACAGAAAGGGAAGAGTGAATTAGACTTCCAATATATAAACAAAATTGAAAGCCTGAAACCTAGACAAGTCAACACTCCATAAACAAGGAGGAAAAAAAAAGGCATCTGAAAGAGGCAAGTAAAACAAGCCTTCAACACAGTGAAAAGGCATTTGTGATTCGCATTGGAATACAGGTAAAAAAGGGGAAACCCACATGCCAGGGACACGATGAAGGGACAACATGGGAAAGGTGCAGGATAATTCCACACCAAGCTCTACCCACCCTGTAGGAGATTGCTACAGTGGGATCCCCCTGGGGGTGACGCAAGAAACAGATCTCAGAGAAACAATTGAAGACCTATTCAAAAAAATTAAAGAATATTAAAAACAAGTCAGAGAACTAAGGAGAAAGAATGAAAAACTCAAGAAGGATGTAGAGGGAGACAATGACTAACTTTGGAAAGAGCTAAAGGGAGAGAACGACAAACTCCAGAGAGAACTAGAGGCAGAAAATGACAAACTCCAAAAGGAAGTGGAAGCAGTAAAAAAGGAAGCCAACCAGCAAAGTAAGGAGCACCAAGAAGAGATTGAGAAGCTCCAAAAAGAAGTGGAAATACTGAAATGAAAAATGAAATAGAACACTCATCCAATCAAGAGGAAAGGAATGCAAAAAGCCTCAGAAATAGAATGGAGGAAGCAGATTAAAGAATATCAGACCTGGAAGATAACACAGAGCAACTAAAAAGCTCAAATAAAGATTATGAAAATTCTTAAATACACAAAAGTGGAACAACCAGGAAATATGGGACACTATGAAAAGATCAAATATCCACATCATAGGAATAAAGGAAGGAGAAGAATCCCAAGAGAATAGTATCTATCAGATTTTCAACAGAATAATAGATGAAAATTTCCCCAAACTAAAAAAAAGACAAACCCGACAAACCCATACAAATACAAGAAGCACATAAGAACTTCAAACAGACAAGATCAGAAAAGAAACTCCCCACGCCATAGCATAGTTAACATGCTAGACACCCAAAACAAAGACAAAATTCTGCAAGCCACAAGAGAAAAACAACAAGTCACATATAAGGGAGAACCCATCAGAATTACGACTGACTTCTTGGCACAAACTGTGAAAGCAAGAAGAACATGGAGCAAAGCATTCCCAGTGTTAAAGGACTATTGATGCCAACCCAGAATACTATACCCAGCAAAAATGTTGATTATAGTTGAAGGAGAGAAAAATCTTCCATGACATAAACAAGATGATAGAATACATGTCCAGAAAACCAACCCTTCAGAAAATACTTGAAGCAATTCAAAGGACAGAAGAGAGGAGCAACCATCCCCAAGCACCTAGAAAGAGAAACTAATAAAAACATAACTGCAGAAGTAGAAACTGAGACTAAAAATGCAAATAGATAATAAGGTGAAAGGAAGCAACATGCATCTTTCAATTGTAACCTTAAATATGAATGGACTAACCTCCCCAATCAAAAGACATAGACTGGGAGATTGGATTAGGAAATAAAACCCATCTATATGCTGTCTACAAGAAACCCACCTCAGTGTCAAGGATAGGCACCAACTTAAGGTGAAGGGATGGAAAAAAATATTCCAAGCAAATGGTACCAAAAAGAAAGCAGGTGTTGCTATTCTAATATCAGATAAAATAGACATCAAAGTAAAAGAAATCAGAAGAGACAAAGAGGGCCATTACATCTTTATCAAAGGAACAATTAGCTGGGCGTGGTGGTGCACCCCTTTAATCCTAGCACTTGGGAGGCAGAGGCAGGTGGATCTTTGTGAGTTCAAGGCCAGTCTGGTCTACAGAGTGAGTTCCAGGACAGCTGGGCCTACAAGGAGACTCTGTCTCGAAAAGACAAAACAAACAAACAAACAAACAAACAAACAAGAAACCATTGACCATGAAGTCTTCACAATCACGAATATATATGCACCAAACTGTGGTGCACCAAACTTTATAAAGACGATTCTTCAGGATCTCAAGGCACAGATTAATCCCAGCACACTAATAGTAGGGGATTTCAATACCTCACTAAGTCCTTTGGACATATCAAAAGGACAAAGGATAAACAGAGAGACATCTGAACTGAATGATACAATACACCAAATGGACATCACAGACATCTACCAACTATTCCACCCAAACACCAGAGAATACACTTTCTACTCAGCACCCCATGGAACATGCTCCAAAATAGACCACATAATGGGACACAGGAAAAAAAAAACTCAACAAATACAAAAAGATTGAAATAATTTCATGCATTCTATCAGACCACAGTGCAATAAAGCTCAATATCAACATCAGGATAAGCCCTACTATCTACAAGAACACATGGAGACTAAACAACACTCTCCTGAACAATGAATGGGCAAAGAAAGAAAGAAAAAAAGAAAGAAAGAAAGAAAGAAAGAAAGAAAGAAAGAAAGAAAAGCATTCCTGGAACTGAATGACAATGATAATACAACACATCAAAACTTATGGGACACTTTAAAAGCAGTCCTAAGAGGGAAGTTTATAGCCCTGAGTGCCTACATATAAACAACAACAACAACAACAACAAACCATAAAGAGCACAAATGAAGGATCTAACACTGCAGCTAAAAACACTTGAGAGACAACAACAAATGAACCTTAAACACAGCAGACAGGAAGAAATAACAAAAACCAGAGCAGAAATCAATGAAATAGAAACAAAACCATACAGAAAATCAATGAATACAAAAGCTGGTTCTTTGAGAGAATAAACAAGGTAGACAGACCTCTAGCCCAGTTAACCAAAAGAAAGAAGGAACAGCTCCAAATCAATAGAATCCATGATGAAAGGGAAATATCACAACAGACAATGAAAAGATCCAGACAATCATATGCAAATATTTCAAAAACCTATACTCTACTAAGTTTGAAAACCTAGAAGAAATGGATGAATATCTGAAATCCTGGGAATCACCAAAGCTCAACCAAGAAGAGATGGACAGCTTAAACAGACCCATAATACATGAAGAAATTGAAGATGTAATAAGAAACATCACAACTAAAAAAAGCCCAGGCCCAGATGGGTTCACGGCAGAATTCTGTAAAACATTTGAAAAAGACTTACAACCATTATTACTCAAATTGTTTAGAAGGATACAAACAGAGGGAATTCTCCCAGAATCCTTCTATGAAGCTAGCATCACTCTATTACCCAACCCAGGCAAAGATACATCCAAAAAGGAGAACTATAGACCCATCTCATTAATGAACACAGATGCAAAACTTCTAAACAGGATACTTGCAAATCTCATACAGACTCACATCAAGAAGATCATCTGTCATGACCAAGTTGGATTCATACCAGAAATGCAGGGATGGTTCAACATACAAAAATCAATAAATATGCTCAAACATATAAATGGACTGAAAGACAAAAACGACATGATAATCTCAATTGACAGGAAAAAAGCCTTTGACAAAATCCAGCATCCCTTCATGTTTAAAGTCCTAGAGGAAACTGGATTGGAGGGATCATTCCTCAAGGTAATCAAAGTCATATACAGGAAAGCTACAGCCAATATCATCCTAAATGGGGAAATGACAGAAACATTCCCTTTAAAGGTAGGAACTTGGCAAGGCTGCCCCCTGTCACCAGTCCTTTTCAATATTGTGCTTTGAACACTTGCTAGGGCAATAAGGCAAGAAAAGGAAATTAAAGGAGTTCTAATTGGAAAAGAGGAAGTCAAACTATCCATTTTTGCTGATAATATGATTGTTTACTTAAGGGATGCTAAAAAACCAGAAAACTCCTAGAAATGATTAAGAGCTTCAGTAAAGTGGCAGGATACAAAAATTAATCTAGAAAAATCAGTAGCCTTTCTTTACACCAACAACAAGCAACTGAAGAAGGAATTCAAGAAGACCTTCCCACTCACAATAGCCTCAAAACAATAAAATACCTAGGAACAAACCTAACCAAAGACACCAAAGATCTCTACAACAAAAATTTTAAATCCCTGAAGAAGGAAATTGAAGAATACACCAGAAGATGGAAAAACCTCCCATGCTCATGGATTGGGAAAATTAATATAGTAAAAATGTCCATTCTACCCAAACTCTTGTACAGATTTAATGCAATCCCAATTAAAATCGTCAAGAATTTCTTCACAGGCTTTGAAAAAAAAGTCCTTAATTTCTTTTGGAAAAACAAAAGACCCTGAATAGACAACCCTGAGTGAAAAGAGCAATACAGGGAGGATCTCTATACCAGACTTCAAACTATACTGCAGGGCTATAGTCATAAAAACAGCTTGGTACTGGCACAAAAACAAACCTGTTGACCAATGGAACAAAACTGAAGATCCAAACTTGAACACATACAATTTCAGCCATCTCATATTTGACAAGGGGGCCAAGAAGACACAATGGAGGAAAGACAGCATCTTCAGCAAGTGGTGTTGGCAAAACTGGATCACCACTTGTAGAAGAATGAAATTAAACCCCTACCTCTTGCCCTGTACAAAAGTCAACTCCAGATGGATCAAAGACCTCAACATGAAATCCAAAAATCTGAACGCAATAGGAGAAAAAGTTGGCAGCAGCCTACAAGACATAGGCATAGGAAAAGACTTCCTAAATCAGACAGCAGCTGCACAAGGATTAAGGTCGACAATTGACAAATGGGATCTCATTAAACTCAAAAGCTTCTGTACATCAAAAGAAACAATCGAGGAAGTGAAGAGAAAACCCACAGAGTGGGAGGAAACCTTCACCACAGATACATCTGACAAATCATTGATTTCCAGAATATATAAACTATTCAAAAAACAAAGAAGAAACAAATGACTCACTCAAAAGATGGAGCAAAGAGCTGAACAGAAACTTCACATGAGGAATTAGAGATGGCTGTTGAACATCTTAAAAAGTGTTCAGGCACTGGAGAGATGACCTAGTTGTTAAGAGCTCCGACTGCTCTTGCAGAGGACCAGGGTTTGATCCCCAGCACCCACATGATGGCTGAAATCTGTCTTTAACTCCAGTTCCAGGGGAATCTGACACCCTCTTTTGACTTCCACGGCATTGTACGACACGGGTGCACAGATCTACATGCAGACAGTACATTCATACACATAAAATAAATAAATAAATAAATAAATAAATAAGTAAACAAATAAAATTTTAAAAAAGTGTTCAATGTCACTAATAATTAAGGAGTGCAAGTGAAAACCACTTTAAGATATCATCTCACTCCAACAAGACTGGCTAGGATCAAGAAAACAAATGATACCAAGTGCTGGAGAGGTTGTGGGAATGTAAACTTGTACAGCCACTATGGAAAGCAGTGTGGAGAACCCTTGGAAGACTCAAAATGAGCTTACCACCTGACCCAGTCATACCACTCCTGGGTATAGACCCACAAGACTCATCTTACCACAGAGATACATGCACAGCCATGTTTATTACAGCTCTCTTCACAATAGCAAAAAGCTGGAACCAACCCAAGTGCCCCTCAACTGACAAGTGGATAGAGAAAATGTGGTACATCTACACAATGGAGTTCCATGAAGCAATAAAGAAAGATGACATCATGAACTTTGCTGGTGAATGGATGGAGCTAGAAGATGTCATGCTGAGTTAAGTAACACAGTCCCAGAAAAACAAACGATGAATGGTATCCCTCATCTGTGGATGCTAGCACCAAGTACCTAGTTGTAAGGCAAATTGAGTAACATTAATGTTATATTCCTTGTGATCTGAAAGCAACTGTCCTCTTATATTATGAATCCCTTAACTAAGCTACCATTTATTTTCAGAGTTAGGCATTTTGGGTATATGGTTGGAAAATATGTATGCATATTTTAGAGTAATATAAGATCAAATGAATGCTGAAAAAACTAGTTTGTCATCACATTGTGTCTGTCCGCGGTGTTTGTTTTGTGGGAGTGCTTCTTAGTATTTCTTATACAAGGCTACTTGAGCTTTTGTCCAAGCCTTTTCTAAAATATTATAGAGTATTTAAAAGTCTCAGGCTGGTGTAACTTAGCCTTTCTGGATGCTTAATGACCATACTTAATGCCCATACCGATTTTGCCAAGGGTCTTATGGGACAACTTTGTTTCTTGACCTCAGAGGTCAACTAAGTCCCAGGGGACTATGCATGGGGCATCTCTTGAAATGTCCTGCAAATGTGAGTCACCAGTCTTCTTGTGCAGGGAGGTCTTGGAGATCCGCTAATGGGACTTTAGCCAGTGTCCAGTCTATAAATAGGAAAGTATGCTCATGCTTCAAAAAGGGAAGCCTGGTCTAACAAGACCTAACTATGTCCCCAAGTGGATGGAACTGGTGATTGAAAACCCAAAAGGAACCAGGGGCTCCTTCTCCCCCCCTCAAAACAACAACAACAACAACAACAACAACAACAAAAAAAAAAAAACGCTGAGTGACCCTTGAGGACCAGATCCTCAAATGACCTTGAGAAAAACAAAAACCTTGGTTAATCTGGGCTAACTGTGTGGCCTTAAACATCCAAAAGCAAAGTATAACCAGAAATATATAAATAGTAAGTCCTGAGAAATTGTACTTCAAGTCTAAAACTTGATATCTTAGTAAAAAGACAAAAAGTGTAAAAAAAAAAAAAAAAAAAAAAGAGCACAGTTGTTTTGCCTGTCTTACTGGCCAGTGCATGTACCCTGTGGCTGCCACTGCTTTTGCCATCCTTCAAAGATTTGAGACACAGCTTTTCAATCTTCTAATATGGACTGAAGACTCATGTCTCTCCAAGAATCCTCCAAACCTTCAGTGCAAGATCGGGACTGCTAAGACATCCAGCTTGTGTTCTGAGCTGCTACTGGGAATTCCACCTCTTCAGAGTATAGACTGCCATTGTTGGACTACCCAGGCTGTATCATGCAGACCAGTACTGGTAGATCAAGACAGGACTCGGTGCTTACTGGACCTCATTTGGTGACCATGGGAAAACCCCAGTGTGGAGCACCAGGGCAGAACTAATGGTGGTTTGGGCTTGCCAAGGAGGAGACTTCAAACATGACATCTTTCAGCCTAACAAAGAAAAAAAATCATAAGCTGAAGATGCTAAAACATATGATATACGTGGCATGCATTTGTGCATATTTTGGAGTGATGTATATTGGAAGGAACAACAACAACAACAGCAACAACAGAAAGACTGTGTCAAAGAACTGACTGAAATGGTGAACTTCTGCTCGAAACAGTAAGCTTCTGCAAGAATTTTGAGAGAGACAGAGAAAAGGATAAAAAACATGTTTGGCAGAATGCATGAGCTCCGGTGGGGTGCGGGGGTGGCAGAGAGGGGCATGGGTCTAGATTTGATTTGTAGTTTTGTATGAAATGCACAGAGCTTCAATAAAAAATTGAGTTAAAAATTTTTATTGTAGAGATCTTTAATGTCTTTAGTCAGGTGTATTCCAAGAAATTTTTGAGGCTATTTTGAATGAGAAGGCTTCCATGTAGTCTTTCTCCTCTTGCTCGTTATTGGTTTATAGAAAGGCTACAGATTTTCTAGACCGATTTTATAACCTGCCACTTTACTAAAGGTGTTAATCATTTCTAGAAGTTTTCTAATGGAATTTTTGGCATTTCTTAATTATACTATCATATCCATTGCAAAAGGGATATTTTCCAATTTATATTCCTTTAATTTCCTTCTCTTAATGCTTTTGCAAGAGTTTCAAGCACTATATTAAAAATGAGTGGAGATAGTGGACAGCCTTTTGTGGTTCCTGATTTTTAAGGGGAATGCTTCCAGTTTTTCTCCATTTAGAATGATGTTGGCTGTGGGTTGTTGCATATATCTTTAATTATGTTGAGTTATGTTTTCTCCAACCCATTTCCCTCTAGGGCTTTTAACATAAATGCATGTTGAATATTATCAATGGCCCTTTGCACATCTATTGAGATGACCTTGTGATTTTTGTCTTTGAGTCAACTTATATGATTTATAACATTTATTGACTTATGTAGATTGAACCATCCCTCCATCTCTAGAATAAAGCTGACTTGATCATGGTGGATGACCTTTCTGATGTGTTCCTGTATGCAGTATGCAAGTATTTTGTTGAGAATTTTTGCATCTATATTCAATAAAGATATGGGTTTATAGTCTTCTTTTTTGTTTGTATATTTACCTGGTTTGAGTATTAGAATGATGCTGCCATCATAGGAGAAATTTGGAAGTTCTCCATCTGTTTCTTTTTTAATAATTTAACTAACAATGGTTGTAGATCTTCTTTAAATGTCTAGCAGAGTTCTGCTATAAATCCATCTGGGCCTGGGCTTTTTCAATTCAGAGGTTTTATAATAATGTTTCAATTTCCTTAGATATTATACACCTGTTGAAGCTATTGATCTCTTCTGGTTTAGCTTTTATGATTTCTATGGTTTCAGATATGTGTACATTTCTTTTAGGTTTACAAATTTAATACAAGTATAAATTTAAAGTATTTCCTCATAGTGTCTGAATCTTTTATTGTTCATCGTGATGTTTCCCCTTTGCTCTCTAATTTTGTTGATTTGGAATTTCTCTTTATTTCTTTTGGTTAACTGGCCTAAGGGTCTGTCTATCTTGTTTATCTTTTCAAAGGATAAGTTCTTGGATTCATTTATTCTTTATATTGTGTTCTTTGTTTCTATGCCATTAATTTCTGCTCTGATTTTTGTTATTTCTTCTTATATGCTGGGTTTGGGTTTCATTTGTTGTTGCCTTTCAAGAGTCTTGAGTTGCAATGTTAAGTAATTTATTTTTGTTCTTTCTCTTTTTTGCACTTTGTACTTGAATAGTGTTTATTTAATGGGCTTTGGTTAAATCCTTTATACATATCATTAATCTCATCAGAGTACATATGTAATGATGGTCTGGTAATCTCAAAACAAAACAAAATGAAACTTTGAAGACTAATCAATATATTAAACAACAAAGAAACCCCCAACACAGTTCCTCCACCCTCAAAAGCTAACAGTTGTTGAATTGTATTTATATTAAAACCTAATGTTTTAAAAATAGTTATCGTTCTCCAAACTCCTGGCCCCACCCTGGGTATGCAGCAATAGTAATCAATTATTTTATTCTACCCCCAAAATATTAATCCAGTCAGTGTTCTTTAGTTTTTAAATATAAATTGGGAAAAGTGTTAATAACTTTTAAAAATGGCAAATGCTCTTCTATAATAAGACTTACATATAACCAATCAATAAAAGCATTTGAAAAAACATTAAATTACCACAGGCACTGGCTGTTGTTTCAAGTTAAGAGTTCTATCCCAATAGCTTACATTCATAACATTACTGAGGTTGTTGTAATATTGAAAACTGAACTCCAGTTTGCTGGGTTCTACTTATTAATGTGAAAAATTCGTTATGTTTTGAATCTACTTCCCTCCAAAAATTCACATTTTTTAACATAAGAATTGCTAAAATCCCTGGCTGGGCATGGTGGCGCATGCCTTTAATCCTAGCACTTGGGAGGCAGAGGCAGACAGATCTTTGTGAGTTCAAGGCCAGCCTGGTCTACAGAGTGAGTTCCAGGACAGCTGGGGCTACAGGGAGACCCTGTCTAAAAAAAACAAAAAAAAAAAAAAAAAACCCAACTTGCTAAAATCCAATTAGCAACCTTTTTAAAGAGGGAAAGTGATATGTTCATAAATCAGTTTTCATGCTTGAACACTGCCATGAATGAATGTTCTTACTGGACTGGTGTTTTTTGTTTCATTTACCAGACCAGTAAGTCGACATCATGCCCTAAGTATTCTAAATATAAAAGTTACCTTCTTTGGGGCTGGAGAGATGGCCTAGTGGTTAAGAGCACTGACTGCTCTTGCAGAGGACCAGGCTTCAATCCCCAGCACCCACATGGTGGCTGAGAACCATCTTTAACTCCAGTTCCAGGAGAATCTGACACCCTCTTCTGACCACAGCATTGCAGGACACGGGTGCACAAACCTACATGCAGACAGTACTTTCATACACATGAAAAATAAATAAAATTTAAAAAATATTTAAAAAATTAAAAAGAATAATTTATTTTTAAAAAGTTACCTTCCTTTTGAGGAAAGGACATTTCTAAGAATCCATGCTGGCAGAAGCCACAGCTCATACTCCCTATTGGAACTGCCTAGATCAGTCCATTATAGGGCGGAGCCCCTTCCTTTCCCAATAAAGGCGATTGACTTGATTGCTGAGATTCCCGCTGCATACACACATTTTATAGTAAGTTTTCTTCAATACGCACTATAGCAGTCACATATCTGCCATGCAGATTCCCTTCTAGTCAAGTGCTATCACATAAAAAACACAGACATACCTTCTAACTTCCCTCCATTGCCTTTCTCCCATGGAGAGGAACAAAAGGCATAGTTTATCCATTATTACTTTTTATGTTTATTCCCCCCAAACGTTTTATGGCCGAGTTGCCCTTGCTATAATGATTTATATTACTGGCCTCACTTACTACTGATATAATAAAATGTTCCAGTGCCAATCTAATGGCTATTGAAAATTCACAATTAGTACCCCTGCTTGCTTAGACTGACTAGCTGTATTCCAAGGTTGTTATAAAACCATCTTTCACTAACGAAGTGCTGCATTAGCTTAGCACGAGTACCGTCTTGGCTCCCCTCAGCTCCAGCATAAACCTACCGCACTTTATTCTAGTACTGGTATTTTATAGTTATACCTTTTCTCCTAAAAAAAAAAAAAACCCAAACTTTTGAATGAGCAACACCAAATCTGAGTGTAAATCACTGATTGTACTGGGTCTTGAAAACCCTGTCCATGTATTAGCGATCACAGGACACAAGTCATTCTTCCTGTGCTGTTAGGTTCTCATTTAAAATCACATCCTAGCAGGAGTATTTAAGCCTGTATGCAGGTGGTTCACACTGTAACATTCCCAAAGCATGTTGCATTACAGTTAAGTGTTTCCAAGTAGTACAAATTCCCTGAGTTAAATGTTTTAATTCTAAAGACTTGAAGTTGATCTCTTAGGGGGGAAAAAAAAACAAACAGAACAAAACAAAATTATGACCATGATTTCAAGAGAACATACCTATTTCGCCTCTCATTTTAGTACATAAATCCAGAAACCTATATTATTTACCACAGGAAGTTATATAGAATGATCTGAATCTCTTCAACTGCACATATTAATATATGTAGCAATTCATGAGTTCAAACTTAGAAACCCACCTGGAGGTCAAAAATAAAACTCAAAGCTGCAGAATTAAAAAAAAGAAAAAAGAGACTCTCTTCAAAAATTAGTACCGTAACTTTCCTTCATAAAAGACTGTTTGGCAAGTCCACAGATATGCAGTCTTTGACATATGAGCCAATACAAAGCCTACCACAGGTCAAATCTCAGAAGCAAATTGGAGTCTGCTCTTATTTCCTGCTGTACTGAATATTCTGAAATATCTGGACCATAAGCCAGGGCTGAAACATTTCTGTCATACAGGGATTTGTTGTAACAGGTTTTGACATACATTACAATGTCTACTGAGTTGTCCTAGGTATCCACAGTACACTGGAAGGGATAGTCGGACTTCTTGGTACTGGTGCCTGATTAGCTCTGATGTTTATCTGTATTCCTTTCCTCTGAAGAGAGAATTACAAAAAGCTTGCCCTAGAGCTATAGGCCACAGAACTTATAACCTGATCACAGAACTTATAATATGATCACTTCTCAAAGCATGGAGTGATACATGGGTAATGTCCATTTATCTGATAACTCCAGTTATAAGAAACACTCATACAGGGTTTAACTTCCACTGGTATGGCCAGTGGAACATCCCAACACCAGTCTGCATGTGCCCAATGCCCTGAACTCTGATTTGGAAGCCAGCAAGATATGCTTGTAGTGTGTAAGATGAGATGTGCGTAGTATGCACAATCTGGTGATTGCTAGGATTGTTTGGATACAGGATGTCAGTACTTCATGGAGGTCTCATGAGTCTGAAGATGATACTGAGGTTGACGAAAGTGACCTGGCCTTGATCGGCTGGGAAGCTGTCTGGAACACACCCAGTTGTGCTGACTGAGGGCCTGCCCATCCACTCTGTTTGCTTCTTTCACATCAGTGTCCTGAGCAACCAATAGCCATTCAATACTTTGCACTAAGAGATGCCAGGAGTAAGTAGCTAGACGATGCAGTCTTGCAGGCCATGTTGGAGAAAGACGAAGTATAATCCTCAAAGAAGCCACACATTCAGCAGCTACTAAAGAAGGTGCACAATTTAGAAAGGCATACTCTGTGGAGACACTTCCAGGAAGTAATCTGCATATTTGGACATGTGGGGCATTGTTTTTTCCAAGCAAATCATTGGCCAGCCATCATGAAGATCTGTTCCAAGTACTGTTTCAGAGAGGTAATACCCAAGGAAATGGGCAGCTGTAGGAAGGCAGAGGTTCCACTGAAAGGTTTCTAATAACAGTAGTTCCACATGGAGCAAGTTCTTTGTTAGTACTAGATACTGGGCAATCAAATCAGCAACATACCGCCCGAGACTCAGCTGAGAGGACTGGCCTTTGTAAGAAGGCAACATCAACTCCTTATGTGAAGGTCGGCAGCCAGCTGTCCCAGTGTGGCTGGCATGGGCGGGACACCAGCATCGCTCATGCCATGTTTGACCTGTGGCTAAGCTTTGGTCTCATCTCAGACCCAGCACCCAGGTAATCATGCTGCCTGTTGTTCTTGTGCTCTTTCTGACTTTTTAAATGTAAGAACTTAGAGCTATAAACTTATTTGGGGCCATTTTTTAAGGTAGCTCCTGAAGAATTTTTGCCTTTATCCAAGGTGGTGTGAAAGGCTCATGTTGACAGAATGCTGGTGTTAAATGTATCCGTAAGGAGCCATATTTCAGGAAAAGCCATCCAGGCCAGCAAGCTTTGAAACACTATTTTGGCATAATTAATATTTATCTCTGTTTTTCCTTTCTCTTTGTTTAAGGACAGGTTTCACTGCCTGACACAAGTTGGCTTTAAACACCCAATCTGCAGCCTCCCAAGTGCTGGTGTTACAGGTGTTGTTGCACAGTATCGGCCACAGTTACTGTTCATTTTCAGGGAGGACTGAGCTCAGCACTGACAACGTGAGTGGATAGGAGGGTGAGATCAGGTGCCTGGAGAGGAGTTGCTGCCTCCAGTAGTAAGAAGTAAGCCATCACCAACAGAGTTGTCTGTGACTGTGGGGAAGGAAACAACAGCCTAAAAACCCAACTCCATGTGGTTCGTAGTGGCCTTGTGGTTAGATGTTGAGCCTATGGGCAGTCAGAGGTAAAACATCCGGACCCCAGAGCATGGGCTCCTCCAATCTCAGGGAGCTCAGGGAGGCCAAGGTCACTGGAGTGTGATGCTGAGGTCCAGTGAAGACCTAAGGAAAGCAGTTAAGTGATTTTCCTGTATGGTATCTCTCTGTCTGTCAGTCTGAGTGAAAGCACATGCATGAACTAAATGGACTGTGTAGTGACAGAATCTGGACACCTTTGCCCTTCATTCTAAATTGTCTACAATTTTTTTTGCTCTTCTTTTATCCTCATGATCTCTAGAGACCAGGTCCTGGTCATTTGGTGACACAATCTTTCTGGCTATTTTACTCTGAATTTCTAGTTTTGACAACAAAACTCCTTGTGGCTGTAGTAACATTGCAAGTTTCTATTTTGTTCATAGAAGTGTCGTTTTGTGTGTGACAGTTTGGCACATCAGCACCTACTGCTTCTAAGTAGTATGTGCTAATTTCAATTTATTCTCAATAAACCATGAAAACTGCACCTTATGCAAAGCAAATTATTGGAAAGAAAATGATACATTTAAGAGTTTTTTTAAAAAAGCAATCATATATTTCCTTTGAACAGGAATTGTAGCTGGTAGTTTGAATGTGTTACTTGTAAGGTAATTTTAGAAGATGAACAGAGAGCATAATAATTTTGAGCACATTACATGTCACAGGTACCAAGCTGGTGACTTACCTGCCTAGTGGCCCTTGCTGGATATATTCTGACCTCTATTTTTCTAGATGAAGAACATGAGAGGTAAAATAATTAGCCATGTAATTTGGAGGGAAACATGAGTTAATAGTATGAAATCAGAGTAAAAGAAAGTAATTATAGAAGGCTTTGGCAAATTACAGAGCACCGAAAATTTAAAGCATTACTTTTAAAATATGGACCACACACAGCACAAATACATAAACATGAGATATTTTGCCAGTGGAAATACTTTTCTTCTGAGAGAGGTCACATGTAGCCTAGGCTGCCCTCTTCCTCACTTTATCAAGGGTAACCTTGAACTTTTTATCACCGTGTCTCCACTTTCTGAGTGCTGGGATTACAAACAGCTATGAGCCACTTTGCCTGATTTTATGTGGTACTGGGGAGGGAACTGAGGTCTTTGGCTTGGTGCATGGTAAGCAAGCACTCAACCAGCTGAGCTACAACCTCAATGAAAGTCTTTGATTTATGACTGAGGGACTTTGCTCTGCTGTGCATAGCCTGATTTTGAAGCACCTTGATCCACTTTGTTTGTAGATAAGGTGACTATTCTTTGCTCGGGATGGCCAGGCTCCATTCTATTTATGAGAGTGTTCCCTGCCTCTCTTGAACATGTTTTGGTTTAGCCAATAAAATGTATGTCTGCCCAGAGCAATTGTCTTTCAGCATTTGTGTCTCCTTTTGAACTCTGAGTTGGAGTCTGAAACTAGGAGACCATCTCTCTAACCTCTTTTGTTACCATCCATGATCCCAGATACTTCCCGTGTCTTGCTAGAGCTTGAAGAGTGGGAGAAGAAAGAAGACCCAGCCAAAGCTTTTGATTTAGTGGATCGGAACTGTCTGTTTTCTGATCCCTGAAGGTAAGACATCATTGAGATGCAGGTGACCAGTGGGGACCAATGATGGAAGATGCCAATAAGTGATGGTTTTGATTGGAAAAATACTGATTCCTAGTCAGTTTCTTTTAGGAAGTTTAGGTTTTCTGAGCAAAACGACCACACACTTTAAGACAAATAAGCCTCAGCATCATGAGTATATGTGATCAGAGCCTGGGGTATTTCTGCCTTAAAGTTGCTTCACAGAAACCCACCTTTCTAGCTGGTGATTAGCCAAGTGAATTTGCCCTTTGCTATTTGAGACCATTGAAGGTGAGAAACAGGAAGCCCATGGTAAAGTGGGACTAGCTCTCAGCAGAGCAATGGAGGGCTAGAGAGATCTGGAAGGGAAAAGGAGGGTACCTAGCTGAGATCCCTGATACATGACATCCCTCCAGAAGGGAGGAGCCAAGGAGCACTTCACCTAGGTGGAGGGACAATAAGAGAGGACCACCCAATGAGAAACATCAAGGCTGCCTATTCCAGTGCTTAGAACAAGGTAGCCAAATGCCAGGGCTGAGTTTGGAGGGAGACATGGGATATGGAGAACTTTCCAGAGGTAAAAAGAGACTTAAATGGTCCCTGGTTGAAGACCTACAGCCCGGAAAACTGGGGACAGCTAGTTAGAAGACAAGATTGCTCCCTTCTGTTGGTCCTGAGTTGGCAGAAAGGACAAGACCGTGCCAGCTACTTAATCAAGCCCCAGCCATTTGAGACTAACCTTTATAGAAACTATTGTTTATAGAGCCTGAATGGTCCTTTGGAAGAGCAGGCCAGGCTCCCTGAGTGCTAGGGACAAGGAGCTGGCTTCATGGGTTGGTGGCTGCAGGCTGTGGTTCAGAGCTCTATTTTTAGATCTGGTCTGGCCAGTGTCAGTTTGTGCATTCAGCCTCTGGCCCTGTTATTCTGCAGTGGTGTGTCTTCCTTAAGAAGAGCCTGTCCCCGGCTTGTTGGTAAGAGGCCCTTATGCTAGATTGCCTTTATGTTTGTCCTGGAAGCCAACAGTGCTTGAAAATGTGGTTTGGAATGAGCTGGCAGCATTTCTGCTCTTTGGTCATCTCTCTTCAGTGCCCTGTAGACAGCAGGTGTTTTGTGTCAGGATAGACTTCTCTTATTAAATTAAATTTTTTATTTAATTACTTTTTCTTTTTGAGACAGTCTCTTATAGCCCAAGCTGACCTCAGACTGCTTTATAGTCAAGGATATCCTTTAACTTTGATTCTCCTGCTTCCACCTCCTGAGTGCTGTGATTACAGGGCTGCACCATCATGCCCGATTTATGAGTTTCTGGGGATCAGACCCAGGGCTTAGTGGTAGGCAGCACTCTACCAACTGAATACATCTCCAGCTCAGGATATCATTCTTAATACTTGAGAGAATATGATAGAAGAATAATGATTACTTAAACTCAGTCCTGGAGATACCTGGTGTGGTGGTTTGAATGTGTGTCCCCCATAGGCTCTAGGTATTCAGACATTTGTCTCCAGTTGGTGGCGCTGTTTTTGGAGGTCTTAGAAGGTGTGGCCATGCTGGGGGAAGTGTATCACTGGGGGCAGGCTTAGAGAGTTTAACAAGCCTCTGTGGTCTACAGTTGCCCTCTCTCTGTTTCCTGTGCTCTTCGCGAGATGTGACCCTCGGCCTGCCGCCACAATGGACTCTAATTCCCTGGAACTGCCAATTGTAAGCTCAAATAAACTCTTCCTTTTATAAGTTCCTTGGTCGTGGTGCTTTATCACAGCAACAGAAAAGTGACTAATACACGTGGTGAAAAAAAAAATCCCAACTCAGGGCCTCTCTCAGGCAAGAATCCACTGTTTCATGTTCCTGTGTTAATATCACTCAAAGCTGAAACACTTTTTCCTGAAGTCACTCTCTGAATGCAAAGAAAAATCAGAGGAAAATCCCGTTGCCATTTTAAAATGTAAACTGTACAAGAAAGAATTTGTTTTTAGTTGAGTTCTATTAAGGAGCTCAAACTTAATTAATTCTTGGCCTGGAGAAGCATTTACCTCTAGAAACTGCATGCCATTAATACAGTGATTATTTTATGAAAGCTAATAAACACTATCTGGAGTTAATTTTTGTTCCTGAGGAAAGTTTGCCAAGGATTTATAGAAGATTTTCCTTGCTCAGTTTGTGTATAGAGTTTGAAGCTCTGAAATCCTTTTAATAATGGTTAATGAACAGAAAAAGCAGCACATGAAGAGCTATGCTCAGGAAAACTGGAATTTGATATAGAAATAGGAAAAACCTTAGGAATTTTGCATAATCAGCCAAATGCTGTCCATCCTTAATGGATTCCAGCAGTTACATGACTGTGGATTTTATTTCTGAAGTGACCCAGGCTTCGATCTGTTCCAGGGGCCTTTGGGCATGTGACTCATAAATAATGGTTGAAGTCTTACTAATTTATGGAATGTGCAGACCTGGGCTGTGTTGGCTATGTAGACAATGGGCTGCACGTCCATATACCCGCTCTAGAGTTCACGATGTTGGCTAATGATTTCAACAGGAAAAATGAGGAACCCACTCAGAGTCTGCATACCTAGCCAAGTGTCATGTATAATCAAAATTTAAGTATAATTTGCTTTGATTTTCACTCATAGTGAATAAGATCAGATTTTAGTACATACTACAAACATGTCCTCTTTATTAAATGAAGAAATTCCTGAAGAAAAATACTTATTATATTAGGATTGTAATTTAACGACAATATTATTCCTTTTTTTTTTTTTTTTTTTTTTTGAGACAGGGTTTCCCTTTAGCTCCAGCTGGCCTGGAGCTCACTCTGTAGACCAGGCTGTCCTTGAACTCACAGAGATTTGCCTGCCTCTATCTCCCCAGTACTAGGATTAAAGGCCTGCACCACCACGCCCAGTTTAAAGACTGTTCTTAGTCACCATGTGGGTGCTGGGAATCAAACCTGGGTCCTCTGCAAGAGCAGTCAGCACTCTTAACCACTGAGCAGTCTCTCCAGCCCCCACAATATTTTTCATTTTTTAAATGCTCGGGATTGAACTCATAATCTTACACATGGTACATAGTAAGTGTTCTACTACTGACCTATATCTCCAGCCCTTAATATTTTTCTTAAATTCACATATAAGTAACCTGTTTATCAAAAGAATAAGCAAATCATGGTCTATCAATTTAGAATTTTCTGGTTTCCTTAACTCAAGAAATATTTTATTTTAGATTTTTTTTTTTTTATGTTGCCCAAGTTGGTGTCTAACTCTGAACTCCAGTAACATTATACTCCTGCCTCAGCTTCCTGAGTACTGGGACTGCAGTCCTGCTCTACCATGAATGGTCCCAGACTTGGCCCTGAGGCAGCATATGCCCAGTTGCTGTCACTGACTTTTTGGTTTACCTACAGATCATATGCTTAGTGAAAGAGGAACAAATGAGTGTGGGGGAGAAAGCTGACTGGTCTGCTTAGAGTTTTCATCAACTCACTCTATACAAACCTTGTTTACTGTTGAATCATGCCTATTCACTGATTGAGGACTTGAGGTGAAATTTATTACAAGCGTTGAAGAGTAGTAAATTAGATCTAAAATTTGTTTTCCTAGTCTACAATTTGTTGTGTGCCTGAAGCATTCTTATTAGAGTAAGAAAGCACAAAAAAAGTTTGAGAGTTATCTCCCCCTTTCTATCTACCTCTTCCTCCTCCCTCTCTCTTGTTGCTAGGGATTGAACCCAGGGATCTGCTGTGAGATTGAACTCTGATGCTGGAAAAGGAGGAGGATCCTGGGAGGCTGGAAAGTTGAAGACTCCAGGAACTGCAGACAGATAAGTCACACTTTATTCATTAGCACAAAGATCTCTAGGTAGTCACTGGGAGGCTTCCAGGCACATGCCAACAAACACAGACCATGTGCAGGCAGACACAGGCAGACACAGATGGGCCCAACGGGCAAGACACACAGGCAGGCTGGTGAAGGCAGAGGGCTCAGACCTCTGACCTCGGTACCATTATTCATGCCAAAAACAAAAAAATCATGCAAAATTGGCACACTGCAAAAAATATAACAGATTACATCATTGTTTATTTGGGGGATCCCTGGACATCAGATATCAGCCATTTTGTGCTGACTCATAGCCCTGCAGATGTTTATCACCAGTTCTCTTGATCAGTGCTTTATATTCATCTCAGTACCGTGTTGTCTGAACATAAGGTGGTCCTTATAGTCCTCTGGTTCTTACATGTGTTCATGCTAGGCAAGCACTGTGCTACTGGGCTACACTTCCAGGCCCCAACATTTATTTTATATACCAGGTTATATGTATCCTGAGAACGTCTAGTACAAAGATGCTTTATATACAACACAGTATGTGCTGCTTCTGTATAATTCATGTAAGAGCTCTACCCAAGATACTTGTTTTAGTTCCCTCCCTCCCTTCCTTCCTTCCTTCCTTCCTTCCTTCCTTCCTTCCTTCCTTCCTTCCTTCCTTCCTTCCTTCCTTCCTTTTCTTCTCTTCCTTTATTTTTTATTTATTCTTTCTTTTATTAAGACAGGGTCTCCCTATAGCCCCAGCTGGCCTGAGCTTGCAATATAGACTAGGTTGGCCTTAATCTCATAGAGATCCACCTGCCTCTACCTCTACATTCCAATGCTGGATAAGACCTGTCACCAGCACCCCCTTTTTTTTTTTTTGTTTTTTAATATATGCTTTTATTGATGTTTTGTGTTATTCGGACATCATTTTTCTGTTCAATTTCGACATATTCCCTTTCCTTCCCCCACCCCCCCCCAGATCATGCATTCTGCCATATGTCCTGCTCTTTTCTCTCAGTCTTTTTTTTTAATTTAAGAATTCACATTTTCCTCCTTAATTTTATATTACTCTAAAATATGAATACATACTTCCACCATATACAGAAATTACAGATCTTGAAAGTAAGTGGTGGGTCGATTTAGAGCCCTTTAAGAGATTTACATTTACAACAATCGTTGCTTTCAGATAAAAGAAATATAACAATGTTGTTCAGTGCCTTTCACTGTGGATTTGGTGTTAGCCATCACAAAGGAGGGAGACCATTGGCCTTTTTTTTTTTTTTTTTTTTTTTTTTCTGGGACTGTGTTACTTCACTCAGCATGATGGCTTAGAGTTCCATCCATTTACCTGCAAAGTTCATGATGTCATCTTTCTTTACCGCTGAATAGTACTCCATTGTGTAGATGTACTACATTTTTTTTTTTATCTTTTCAAGACAGGGTCTCCCTGTAGCCCCAGCTGTCCTGGACTACATTTTTTGTCATCTACTCATCCGTTGAGGGGCATTTGTGTTAGTTCCAGCTCTTCGCTATTGTGAAGAGAGTTGCAATAAACATGGATGTGCATGTATCTTTGCGGTAGGATGAGTCTTTTGGGTATATACCCAGGAGTGGTATGACTGGGTCAGGTGGTAGGCACATTTTGAGAGTCTTTCAAGGGTATTTGAGGTTATCCAAGAGCCATGTTCAGGGAAGATGGATAAGTATAGGCTCTTAGGCGAACTACTTAATAAGAGTCTTTGTCCTTTTCCTCAGTAGCAAAATGGATACCTGACATGGTTAAATAAGTAAACACATAAAATACCTAGAATAATACCTAGGCACTTCGGACAAGGGAGCTGTTGTTACAGATAAAAGCCACATTATGGGCTGGAGGTGCAGCTCTGCAGTCCCAGTTTGGGATCACTAGGAAGAAAGCAGTAAGGCAGGACAGGGCCTGGAGACCACAGGTAAACTTAGACCAGGGGCTGCCGGCTTAAATGAATCATCTGCCTGACATAATGATAGAAACCAGAGCAAGATCTTCTCATGATGAGATTTTTGCCTCAAAGAAGAATAAGAAAAATAGAAAAGTTCGAGTATTGGAATCTGGGAAATTGCCAGCTCTTAGAATTTTGAAGCCAAGGCATTGTTCTTGCTACTGCAGGTAATGCTGTCAATAAACATGTCAATCACTAATTAGCCTTTCAACTAAGAAGGCATTTCTCTTGATGTCTCAAAATCCAGGGTTTGGAAAAATAAATCAGCAGCTATGAAGCTTACACTAAGTAGAGAGTGCTGCGTTTGCCATTTGTGAGTAGACATATTGAATTTTGTGGTGGGTAATCTTGATGTCAGCTTGACACATCTGGAAAAAGGGAACCTCAATTGAGGAATTTCTTCAATCAGACTGGCCTGTGGGCACATCTATAGGGTGTTTCCTTGATTATTGATTGCCTGATGTAGGAGAGACAAGCCTGCTGTGGGTGGCACCATCCCTCAGCTGGTGGCCCTGGGCTGTGTAAGGAGGTAGCTAAACATGAGCCTGGGAGGAAGCCAACAAGCAGTGTTCCTTCTTGATCTCTGCTTTATTCAGTTCCTGGCTCCAAATTCCTGCCTTGAGTTCCAGCCTTGGTTTTACTCAACAATGGGCTGTAACCTATAAGTGAAAATAAACCCTTTCCTCCCCAATTATCACAGCAGCAGAAAAGCAAATTAGAACAGATTAGTATGTATTTATAGAAAAATGTAGTTCACTAATTAAAAATTTATTCTACAAAGGGATATGGTGCACTGAAAGAGGAAAAGAGAAAGAGAGAGAGAGAGAGAAAGAAAAAGAGAAAGAGAAAGAGAAAGAGAAAGAGAAAGAGAGAGAGAAAAAAAAAAGTTGAGTGTTGAGTAGGAGAAAGCTAGGTCCGGCACAGGCCAGATCATGGAGGCTGCTAGAAGGATGTGGCTCTTGAAATACATTCTGAAAGAAAAAGGAGAAATATGACACTCAAAGGTAAAAAACGAAATCCTTTATAAACTACTGAACCAGGTAGAAAGGATCAGTGTTAAAAATGAACACACATGCACACATGTGTCAAAGAGCAGAGGGATCAGGTATGAATACAAGTGGTCATCACCATGGTTTTACTACCAGTCATGTAGAGGCAATGCTATGTGAGAGAAATTCAGAGGTGTGAGGCAATTGGCATGGCTTGTAGTTGGTGTCTCCATTACCCCTGTCAGCTTAGAGTCACCTGAGGATGGAGTTTTCATTGAGGGATTTTCCAGATCAGATTGACCCATGGGCATGTTTGTGGGATATTGTCTTGATTATTAATTGACGAAGGAGGACCCAGACTACCACGGGCAGACCCAGTCCCTGGACAGGTGCTCCTGGGCTGTATAAGAAAATTGGGTAAGCATGAGCCTGCGTGCAAGCCAACAAGCAGTGTTTCTCTCTTAACAGAAAGGAAATTAGAAGAGTTGGTTTGAGCATAGATCTAGAAAAACAATAAAACAAGAGTTAAAGAGCTATTGAAACCAGCAAAGACGGGGCTGGAGAGATGGCTCGGTGGTTAGGAGCACTGGCTGCTATTCCAGAAGACCCAGGTTCAGTTCCCAGCACCCATATGGTGGCCAACAACCATCTGTAACTCAAATTTCAGGGCATCTGATGCCCTCTTCTGGCCCCCAAGGGCATCACACAACACAGGTGCACTTACCTACACGCAGGCCAAACACTCATACACACAAAATAAAAATAATAAAATACTTTAAAAAAATCTAATAAAGATGGCTAGGAAAGGGGTTCGGGTACAAAATCAACATCAATACTTGTTTTACTTCATTGACCATTCACACCTGGAAAACATAGTACAAAATACCAGCTCTGTTTACAACGGTAAGACTGCTGATTATGAATTCAGCAAAGATGACTTTAAGGATTCATTGAGGTCCAGAAATATTAAGTGAATAAATATGACATCATTACCCGTCACTTTATTATCAGTCACTTTTCTGTCATGATAAAACACCATCACAAAAAATGGCTTGTGGAAGAAAGTTTCTTTCAGCCTATGGTTCCAGAGGGACAGGCATCCATCATGGTGGTGGTGATAGGGGTGCTGTGACAAGAAGCAGCACAGTGGCAGGAGCAGGAAGCTGAGAGAACACATCTCTACTCACACCGAAGAAGCAGAGTGAAGTAGAAGTGGGCTGAGGCTACAAACCCTCAAAGCCTGTCTCCAGTCACATGCTTCTGCCGGCAACACTGTGCCACCCCTGCACGCAGTCACCTGGAGACATGTGTTCAAATATCTGGCCCAGGGGGGTCATTTCTCATTCAAAATACCACATCTCTAATGGGATAGTTTTTATCTACTCGGCTTCCAAGAGCTACGTGGATATTTAAAAACCCATCCTATGCTTGCCAGAAAAATCAGCCATAGATACTATACTGCATCCTGTGCATCTCCACAGTCAGGCTGGAAACAGGGCATGGTTTTCTTATATTTCTGAAGATTTATTGCTGAGAGTGGCTAAAGAACCACAATGGAAATATAGGTAAAGATTGTGGATTATTTTTATTTCCTGTTTGAAGAAATGTCACCTCTTCTGTGAAGCTTTCCTAACACAGAGGATCTGATTCTGTGCTCACAGTACCTTAGTCACCCCTCTAATCACACTTACATATTACATATACATTGTATTTAGTGGATCTTTTGCTAGACTCTGGGTTCTTCAATTTTATATACTCATTGATAAAAACAAATTTTGAGATAAAAACGGGTACTTTAACAATAAGCAGTTGTTAAGCAAAATCCATAGAAAAAGCATTATTATCTTTAAATTCTGCTGCCTGGGTCATATGTGGCTATGGATTTACAAATATAATTTATAAATGGCATAGATAATATGCATGCTTGTTTAAAAATGCCATATGGACAGTCCATAAACTTTGGTTTTAAAGCCATAGCATTGTATTAGTCCCAGAGCTGAAAAAGACTTGGAAATAGTGAAGTCAGAGCTGGCTGCCGCTAGAGCTTGCTGCTATCCTTGGCATGTCAGTTGCAGGGGCATGTCCAGCAGATGAGAAACATGTTTTACAGAGCATGGCCTTGGGATGCCCACACAATCTGCAGAGGGATCCTCTCTGAAGGTTGCTTGCATTCTGAGTGGGATTTAGGGCAGCTGCTGAGCTGGCTTAGTCACAGACTCACCTCTACCCTGTAACCTTGAGCACCCCCAACATCCTGCTGATGGAAGGCTTTAAGCAAGGAGCAATGTAACTCTTTACCATATACAAGATGGGAACAGACTGATAGTAGTCTCTGTATGTACAGCGTGGCACACTGGTGCTGCCTGACAACTGCTTAGTGTCATAGGCACAGTCTCTGCCTTGAGGGAAATGTTGAAGTGTTCCAGGCATGGCAACAAGCCTTGTTTATGTCCATGAGGCTGTAAATAATGAGAGATCCAGAAAATAATAGGAACCAGGGCTCTCAATGTGGGAATGTGATATTCCTAGCCATGGTTTAGGTTCCTGGGAGGTATTGTGGTCTAAGACACACATATGTAAGTAGCAGGCATGGAGTTTAGAAGCCTGAGACCCAGCCCACTCCCTGATTACTGTGCAGCCAGGGCCAAGTGCTTAACCATAAAATGATCCTTAATGAGCAGCTCTGCAGAGGCCTGGAAGAGCAGAAGAGGCACACTCTCTCATTTTGAGTTGGAAAGCAAAAGTGTTCCATGAGTTCTATAGCTACAAGCACAGGTTTTTATGACTTTGTGTAACCAAAAACTGGCAAGGAGAAGCAAGGTGAGTGACTGCACCAGGCTCTTGTGGGGTTCCTCTGTGACTTGGCTGACCACAACAATCCTGCCTATCCCCAACACATGCCTGACTAGTCTTTAAAACATGCAGGATGGAGGAGGCTACAAGGGGCAGGACATGTTGTACCAGTGCTTCAGGACTAAAGCACATGATGAATGGGGAATTCAGAGCCCTGGGTAAATGTTTTCACCACACACAAATGAAGAAACAACTCCTGGCATAGAAAACTATGCACAGAGCCCTGTTTAAGGAAAACTTTTGGACAGATATGTTCTCTGATATACACTGAATTATGAAGCTATTTCTTCCCACTTCCACTGAGCAGTTCCAGTGGGCTGGTCACCTCGGTTAAGGGAGTTCCATCTCTTCCACTGGACTCCAAATCAAATTCAGGATTGCATAGATGCAATGCTTATTTTATCTGGTGATCTTTGACCTGTTGTCCCAATATGTCAGAATCTTTAAAAATTCCAATTCAACTACCTAATGCTCTGCCTGTGTCATTCTGGCTAGTGTCATGTGGACAGCTGGCTCATGAAATCATCCTGTTTGTCTGCATCAAACACTTGGATGAAAATGTCAATAGTAGCCAGGGTCTATATAGAAGCAGCAGCCTCCATTTTATTAATAACTGGTGTTGGTGTCTTTGTTGACAATCTTGAATCTCATTTGTGAGGTTGACTGTGGTTTAGAAAGTATTATTCACAGACTAGAGTCCAAAATGACAACTCCAAAGAAAATAGACTGTTTTCTTCTTACCCACTTGTGCCCCTTTCCAAAGCCTAGGGAACAAACTGTGGAAGAGGAGGCGTGGTAGAATGTAAGGGCTGCAGAGAGATAGGGGTGAATCATGAGACTACAGCAATATAGACTGGACTCCTAATTGATCAACATGCCTGTGCATACAAGCATCACCAACTGGACTATGGGAACCTTGGGTTGTTCAAAATTTGGACATAGATACTTGCAAAATGCACCAATTACCTAATTGTATGGCAAACTGAGTAACATCAATGTTATCTGAAAACAACTGTGTTATTATATTGTAGAATCCCTTAGAAATAAACAAAAAAAAATGTATTGTTCACTAAAGTTCATGAACAGAGACCTTTGTGAAATCTGTAGATTTCCTCCATCATAGTGAATTAGATGCTTATTATGATGCTAATTTTTGGCTCTCCTTTGAGAGCCACAGTATCAGACAAGCAAGGACAGTATTTAGGGTCATTATCATGAGTCTTATGAGTCCTTAATGTGAATGATGAACAGTGGTCCAGGACAGGTGGTTGCGTTTGCTTAGTGTAATGAGTGATGGCACAGCAGATGTACAATTGTGTGCAAAGTGCTGTGGGCTGTTCTTTAAAACATAGCCTAGGCACATGAGGATGACCCGGAACTCGTGATCCTTTTGCCTCTGCCTGCAGAGTGCTGGGATGCAGCTGCGTACCAGCATACCAGGTTTATATGGTGCTAGGGATCAAGCCCAGGGCTTTGTTTATAAACACTCTGCCAATTCATCTACAGTCCCAGTCCTAAGTGTTATATTAATGAAATGATGTCAGAGTAATATTAGGGATCTTATAAAAAGCCTTAATCTAGGACATCTTCCCCTGTGACCTAGCTGTAGCTCAGGCCAGGGAACTTTTCCACTCCTGACCAGAAGTACAAGCATGAATTAGGCATTCTGGCCATGATAGCCACTGCTATGTGGGGAGAATGTCTGCTCTGCTTGGCTTACGGAAGGGCTGAACTCATGCTTGAGCTTCAGTAACAACACCTACAGCCCTGTCAGACTCCAGAGCTCAAGACCGAGGGGGCAGACTCATGGTTCTTTTCACATACCCCACAGCTCTGAATTCACACCAGAGTAGACAGTGTGGGCTTGGCAAAGTGCTTGGAAAGATGCTCCCGAGACACGTATTTACTGAATCACAACTCTCTAGTCTCTCCTTCTATATTTACCCATCTAACATGGCTGCCAATGTTCCACCTTTTCTCCTGTGGTTCTGGTGCTACACAGGATGGAGCCATCACTATTTTTAATGCCGAGTGAATGTCATATTTCCCCTCTCCTTAGAAGATTCAAATTATCTGTTTGTTAGACAGCTCTCTGTAAAAAGTGCTGTTCAGGGTTTCTGGAAGGAGACCTCCTTAACTTGATTCCTTCCTCTCTTGGCAACTGCAAGAATATCTGGAAGGCATTCTAGATCTTTCCAATACCTGGCTATACCTACTCTATGACCACTTGCTGCTTAATTTTTATTAATGTTGCTTTCAAAAATAGATGTTGAAGTCTTTCTTTTGCTTATTTATAAAGGTATCTCCTAAGTTCTACCATTTTTTTTTTTTGTCTACCATGTCAAGGAAAACTGTTTAAAATAAAGACGTTTTCCTGATTCTAAAGGCAAACAAGATCATTGTTGAAAATGTATTAAATTTAGAAATATGGGGACATCTCTCATTAATTCTATACCATAACACTGTTGCACTGTCTTGTGACTTGATCAGATGTCTTCTGGGTATGGTTATTTTCACAGCTGTCATTTTGTCATATCTATAATTTTATTTCCTCCTTTTCCCACTTACCATTATAGGTTGCCTGACTCATGTTCTCAGACTAATATCAGTTTAAAAACTACCATGTGGGCATTCCTTTTTGTTGATCATTAATGCTTTTTCCAGTAAATAACCCCACGTGAATGTCTTTGCTATAAAGGATTTTAGTCTTCATCTCTCTTCTGCCATATCATCAAACTGTCCCTAGGGACATTTTAAGGTTCTTGATATGTATTTCCAAATTGCTTTCCAAAAGGGTTGAATCCCTTTCTACTCCTACAGAAATATGTGAACATATTTATTGGCGTGATTTATCCTATGAAAACCATAGTTACGTATTCAAAGGGGGAAAATAGCATTCTATATTAGGAGAATGGAGGAGGCAGTTTTCAGAGTTGGAGTAGATCTCAAGACTGTTGAAGCACATGGTTTAGAGTGCTTCGCAAATATCTTGTCCATTAGGCATGGTGGGGTGAGCTTCCTAAACAGAGGAGAACACATTAGAAATATATAGCTTAGATGGACAGAAACAGATCGACACTCCCCTGCCAACTCCCATAGCCACTCATCCAATCTCGGATATTGCTCTTATTATCAGGAAAGTAAATCATTTGATAAGTAGGAACCAAGGAAGTACATGGGAATGGCCCAACCCAGGATTATCAGAGGGTTCTCACAGGAGGTGACACATATCACTTGAACCAGGAGGTTTGCAGCCGCTGGAAGAGGAATAAATGAGTGTTTCACAGGGCTCTGGCTCTGGAGTCTTAGAAGACACTTTGTCTCTGAGGAGTTAAGAGGTTTCACAGGACTGGAGATGATAAAGGTAGAAAGTAGTGACTTATCAGCTGGAAGGCGAGCAGGTAAAGGGGAATAAATGTTGTTAAACAGTTTGTATAGGGAATTAATGAACAATTTCAGATTCTAATAATTGGGACAGTCTGATTGTGAAGGGCACACTACAAACCAAAAGACCGGAAAACCTGAAGTAACTACCAGGACAGGCACAGCTATGTCCTGGTCTAGATTGATGCTAGTGGGTTGGAGGGAGCTGTTATGGCTAAAGAGCTTAATGACGTGTAAGCTCTAGAGATAGATTGAGTACATGCATTAAAAAGTAGGAGGAATTCATGTCATTACACATAGAAATGAAGAAGGGGGCACAAATTACTGAACTGAAGAAACATGAATTCGAATATCTGAATTTTAGATGTTAGTGGGACATCAAAACAGAAATCCAAGTAGGAAGTCACATATTTGAATATAAAATCCATGAGATGATTGTCTGACCTGGAAAAAGAAAGACTAGAGCTGAATGCAGAGGAGGCAAGGAGACATGACAGTAGACGAGGTTCCCGGACACAGGCAGTGAAGATGCACAGGTGATCCCAGTCTTACATGTAAGATAATAAGCCACAGACTTGGTCAAAAGGATTGTGCTCTTACCATTCCTGTTTTATTGTCCTACTTCTTTGCTCAATAATTTATTTATACATGTTTTTCTACTTTCATTTCTGTTGATGAAACACTTGATCAACAGTAACATTGGGGAGGAATGAGTTTATTTAGCTTACAGTTTGCTGTTCATAGTCCATCACTGAGTAAATTCAAAGTAAAAACTTGATGGCAGTCCTGGTAGCTACTTCCTTCACACAGCATTTCCTCTGACCAAGGAACTCACTTTGCAGGCAGGGAAGGGCAGCAGAAGCCATGGAGGGTGATGTTTTCTATCTGTCTGGTAGGCTTACTTATATTCATCTAGCTTTCTTATGTAGCCTAAGGCCACCTAGCTAGGGAACGGTACCACCCACAGTGGGCTGGGCCCTCCTACATCAATTAACAATCAAGACAATTCCTCAAAGACTCACAAGCCAATCTGATCTAGGAAATTCCTCAGTTGAGGCCTCTCAAATGACTCAATGCTGTATCAAGTAGATAGTTAAAGCTAACCAAGACACATGTACTTGTCATTTTTTCCCTCTCATCGTTGGTTTGGTAATCAACTATTGAATATGACTTGGGTTTAAACTCTGAGGATTCACAGATCAGTGAGGCAGCTTCTCCACTGAAAGAATAATTCCCATCTAATGGCAAGACAGGCCCAAGGACCCCAAATGACATCATAGGGCAACAAGTGCTTAAAGCGAGCAAGGAGTTGCTTGAATGCAGGCTCTCACCTTTCTCTGGGAACATTTTCAGAAGGAGGTAGTGCTCAAATGAGTGGCAACTTAAAAGACAAGAGAGCCCTACCCAAGAAGAGCATAAGGAAGCAGTGGAGTCTTGACAGCATGGGAACTCTGAACACACAAGTTTTGAGAAAGTCCAACTTGCTCAATGTAGCTAAGCAAAGGAGCACTTGGTACATGACTGGAAGCAAGACTTGTCTCTAGGCACTCACAGTATAGGATCCTGTGTTCTAGAATAAGTAATTGAAACAAATCTTGGAAGCACACTAGGAAGCAATAACTGGGACGAGTATGCAGGGTTACTTTGTGTCAACTTCACACAAGCTCAGGGCACCTGGGGAAAGGGAATCTTAACTGACAAATGGCTGCCATCAGATGGGTCTGTGGGTGTATTTGTGAGGCAATTTGTTGACTGTGGTAATGTCAGAGGCCCTAGCCCACTGTGAGAGGTGCTATCTCTCCGCAGGTAGTCCTAGGTTGTGTAAGAAAGCACACTGAACACATCCATGAGGAGCAAGGCAGTGGGCAGCATTCCTCTGTGGTTGCTCCTTCCGCTCTTGCCTCTAGGTCCCTGCCCTGATTTCCTTCAGTGATGGACTGTGACACGGAAGTGTAAGCCAGATAAACCCTTTCCTCCCCAAGTTTGTTTCTGTGTGTGTTTTACTACAGCAACGGAAGCCACTAGGACAAGGGGTGTGGTCCTGCCCCTTTAGCCTATAGTGATCAGTCACTCTTCAGAGCTAGATGCAAGGGCCTTAGTTTCTTTTCTATGCTGTGATAAAATACCCTGACAAAATCAACTTAAGGAAGGAAGGATTTATTCCAGCTTCTAGTTCCAGGTTACAGTCCATAAGACTCAGGTGTTGTGGCCCCAGGAGCCTGAGGCAGCTGTCCACTCTGCAGCCATAGTTCAGAAGCAGACAGCAAGGAATGCTTTTATGCTCAGCTTCTTTCTCTTTTCATTCAGTCCAGGACCTAACCCATGGAATGGCCCCACCCACTATTAAACTGGTTCTTCCTACAACTCCTTCACAGGCTCAGAGGCCTGTCTCCCCACGGACTGCAGATTCTGCCAAGTTGACAACACTAATCACCCCAGAAGGCCATGAGGGTACCCACAGAGAGCAAGGAGGAGGTTGGGCAGTAACCCAGGGTGTAATGATGAGGGTCCAAATTCAGATACCACAGCCATTGGAGAGGAACAGTACAGTCGCAGAGATGTCAGAACTGGGACTGGCTAGATTTGGTAATAGGTGCTATAAGAGGAAAGAAGACTCCAAGATGATCAAATCTGAAAATGATGGAGCAGCCAATCAGACAGCTGACAAAGGAGGGAATGGTTCTGTGCTGGGCATTTAGCCAGGCTGGTTCCTTTCATTTGAGTGTGATCTGACATCTTGGTGTGTCAACTACACTGGCTGTAGGCACAAGACCTGGGTCCAGGTGGCCTCCTGTTTCAAGTCTACAATACACTTTGTGCTCTTCTCACTGCTTGCAGGAGGAAGGAAGGTGTTCTTCCTTTTGGGTGGTGATCATTTGTAATAGGGCTTTCTCTAGATAGATTAAAATAGCACAAGTCAGAGCCAGTGAAGCATTGCATTATGGACACGCCCACAGCGTGTTGTAATCTGAGAAGAGGTGGTGATCAGAATAACAGCTGGGGAAGAGGCAGGATCTGAGCTCGGCTGGGAAGAGTGTGAGTTATAAACCCACGGTGTTGTGAGTGTTCAGTGGTGAAGTCAACTGTCAAACTCAGCTGTGGGCTGAGATCTGTGCATCTTCTCAAATCATCCTGCTATTTAGGATGTGGGACTTTGGATTTAGGCGGTTATTGTAATCATCAGTCTACTGTGTACTCTGAGTGCCATCAAAGTGCCTTCTGATGTCCTTCACTCCTAAAAATTTTGATGGGATCTTTGGAGGTGTTCCTGCTCCCATGAGGTGAGGTTCAGGAAACACTTGCCTTTGTGGAATGTTAGGCCTGACAGCTGAGACTGTGTGGATCTATGTCCATGGGCTCTGTCATAACAGAACAGACCCGGCCATGCTGACAGCTTTCCTATTTAGAGAACTGATGACCCAGAAAGCCACCATGCCAACCAGGCCTCTTGAAACAAACTGACAATCTCATCTACTTAGGAGGCTGAGGCAGGAGAACCACAAATTCAAGGCCAACCTGGGCAACTTAGTGAGACTCTTTCTTAAAGTTTCAGAGGGACTACTGTAAACCTTCAAGTTGTCTGCAAGTCACACAGACCCCAAGTGTTCAGCTTTTTGTGAATTGTCACTGTGGAGTTGGGCTTTTTGAAGCTGCAGCTGCCTTAGAGACATTTCTACTCCTGCTGCTGACCCTTCACCCATGCTCCTGGGAACAAACACAACAAACTCATTGGTTCACTAAGTTGGACTTTGGCGTATGCTACTTTTGTCTGATCTGGGTGCCCTGTCTCTGGTGAGTAGCTATATGTGTCATGGCTCTCTAAGGAAAGCCTCACACATTAGCCCAACTGAAAATTTATGGGTATTGAGTAAGAACTCCCAACTCCTCTCCCCAGCCCCAGAAGCCACAGTTGTACTGTCTATTTCCATGAACTGGACTATTTTTGATTCTACATTTAAGTAGTATTATGCAATAATTGACCTTTGACTAGCTTATTTCATTTGGCCAGCTGTCTCCCAGATCAGCCATGTTGTCCCAAATGGCATGATCTCCTTTATTTTTGTAAGGTGAAAGATTTCCATTGCATACACAAACCTCAGTTTCTTTATCCATTCATCCACTAACAGACACTGGGGCTGTGTCCATATCCTGACTGTAGTAGCTAATGTTTCTGTGAATGTGGGGGAAGCAGACAGCTGTGGGCACTAAGGTTGTCTCTCTTGGATACACTCAGAAGTGGGATTTCTAGATCATATGGCTAAGCACTGAAGAATGATGGAGTCACCTTAGATGAGTAGAAAGACTCTGCATGGGGGTCCTGGAAGTTAGGGCAGTTTCTCAGGAGGAACTCTGCCACAGTGAAGTCTGCTATTGGCATGTACATGTTATGTGATGTTATTGGATCACTGCATTTTGAGAGTCCCTGGAGGGGTTTCATAAAACCTTTTAAAGGAGTTATGTCCCCTTAAGTCCTGGAGGTTATAGCTACTGAAGGAAGGGGAATGTCTCTTGCTGAAAATATCACAGATGTTGCACAACAATCAGAAGAGGGGGCAGAAGCTGGGGGAGAAAGACCCGAGTTAAGAGAGAAAGTTCCAGTTAAGAGAGAAGGTTCCAGTTAAGAGAGAAGGTTCCAGTTAAGAGAGAAGGCTCCAGTTATGAGAGAAGGCTCCAGTTCAGGGAGAAGGTTCCAGTTCAGGGAGGGCACCTGCTCTGGTGAGTTAGAAGGTCTAGGTAGATGCTGAATGGAGAAGAGGCATGAGGGGTGGGGAAGAGAAGGGAGTAGGGACAAGTCCTCAAAAGCAACAGTGGCCATACTCTGAAGTCTCTGAATGTAGCATCAAAGTATCTAGAACTCTTTGAAATAAATACTTTATTAATTACTTTTATTCTATGTGTATGAGTGTATTGTCTGCATGTGTATAAGTGCACTCATGTCATGTAATGCCGGTGGAGGTCAGAAGTAGGCACTGGATCCCTGGAGCTGGAGTTACAGATGACTGTTATCTCCCATGTGAATGCTGGGAACTGAACCCAGGTCCTCTGCAAGAGTAGCCTGTGCTCATAACCGCTGAGACATCTCTGCAGCCCTTCTAGGACTCATATTGAACTCACTTTGCTTGTTTTTGGTCTCGCCACTGCCAGACAAATTTTCCATCCACTACCAATCCCGGTGAGGTATTATACCATAAAAATGGAGAAGCACAACAAATATCCATATCTCTCTCTCTCTCTCTCTCTCTCTCTCTCTCTCTCACACTTGCACATACATACATATTTATCTTACTGTTTGAATAAATCTGTTGTATCACGTATATTTTTACATGGATACTATATCTAGGCTAGGAAATTACATCTGATTTAGTTAATTATTATTTTTCTCACCAGGCATACAACATTTGTAAATTTTTTAAAAGATAAAGAAGACATCTCTAATTATTATCAAGAAATACTGCTGCACAGCTTACTGATGCACAGCTCATGGTGAGTCACAAGGCTTCACTAAGAAGGATAAGAGTCTACATATAAATCAAGCTATCATGAGACCACAAATTCATCATTTCCTGCTCTGTGCCAACGTTTTTCCACCCACTGGATAATAGGTCAGTGAGAAAGCATACAACACAAAAGCGTAGCCAGAAGAGAGCTCCCACTGCCTTTTGGAGTAAGTCTCAGGGCAAATACTAATCATGACCATCAAGTCTGAGAATAGCTAAGAGACTTTTTTCTGTTGTAGAAAATAGTTAGAAAGCTTTTCATAACACTGTATACTCTCAGCACAGTGGTCAGAAGAAGCACATTATGGCATGTCCTCCATGCTTCATAAGCAGCCAGGCTCTTGACCATTCCAAAATTTTGTGACCAACTCAGCTACTCCAGTGCAGTAATTTGGACTCTGGGAATAAGTGGAAATATTTCGATTGTCTGTCTCTCTCTCTCTCTCTCTCTCTCTCTCTCTCTCTCTTCCATTTGTTGAGAAGCTATCTCCTAAAACTCCTCAGGCTAGATGGGTTTATAAGCAGGGAAGACCTTCGCTAAGATCCTTTGCCACAGGCCCAGATGCCAAGCCTCAAGCCAACATCTCCATGGATATCCAACATGGATAAGGTAGCCAGCCAGGTAAGGCATTGGCCTTTTCATAGGTTATGCTAGAGTATCTAGCTCTTCTCTACACAAGGACACTTAGGCCTTTCGCATAATTTCCTCTGTTCAGGCTGTCTAAAGCACATGAGTCTGATTTGTTGCTAGGAAGGTAGGCTACCTAGCAGGATTCTGGGACACTGGCATAGGAGAAAGGAGTTTTATGTTGAGTTATTGAGGACGTTACATGTCACATGTTCTTTTGCTTAGCTGGATGGTAATTTTGAAACCTTAGCTATCTATTGAGAGAGGTCAAGAAACTAAGAAATGTCCATTGTGTGTGAGGAGGGCTTACTGGGACAGGTGGTAGAATGCAGAGATTTGAAGAGGGAAAGGGGAAAATTAGACTAGGAAGGGCTAAACAGGGTGGGGAATGGAGGGTAGGGCAGAGAAAGGACTATATGGAGGGATAAGTAACACTAAATGTCTTTAGAAAAGAACCATATGGAAAACTACCACCGTAGAAGCTTCTTAAAGATATATGCATATATATCATAAAATACATAGCCCTATATCAGGGAGACATTGCACTTCCTAGACATCATAGGTTAATGGAAAAGAACCCTTGAATATCAGGAATGGACCCCATTTTAGAAGCCAATCAACCCTCAAAAAACACTGGCCATTGTCCATTGTCCCTGTTCTTAGTTACCCATCAGAACTGGATGGTAAGATCCTATTGCTGAAGACACTACTTACATGAATTGTAGAACAATCAAGGTAAAATCAAGAGGGCATTGACTTAAGAGACTCATCTCTACTGGCATTTATAGTGCTGGGGGATGCTAGGCAAGCTCCTCCTTACTGAGCTGTGAACCCTGTGAACTACAAGAACAACTGGCTTGGATTACAATAGTGCCACAGATATTATGGGAGTAACCAACCGCTCTTTAATTGGATTTTAGGTCTGCTTCTTAGGATACTCATACCTGACATTGATATCAGGCTTAGGAATCTGAAATAAATCCAGTCACAGGATATAAGAGAGAACTTATAGTAGTTTTCCACAAAATAGTAATTGCATTAAACTGACTCTTAATGACTTATTGTTACACCCATAGATTAATGCATCTCTCAATTCTCACCAGAGAAATTTCCTTATATAACAGATATTGATTAACACAGAAACCCACAACTGACCAACCTGTAGAGAACAAGAAGCTACAGACTGCCTATCCCCAAGTAGGACACCTATATCAAACTTCTGCCCCTCCCCGAAGGCTGAGGGAGCATTGTGGAAGAAGGGGTGGAAAGATTATAAGAGGCAAGGTAGTGTATGATACAAGAAATCAGAGTTTTCCAGACAACTGATCAGTTAATCACATGAACTCACAGCAATGGTGACAGTATGAACAAGTCCAATGCAAGTTCAAATAAGAAAAACGTCCCAGCATAAACAAGAGAAAGTAGATAAGAAGCTCCAACCTCACCTAAGGAAATTGTGAGAACAGATGGCTGCTGGGAGAGGCAGAAACAGTCGCTTTCAAGCATGAGGCTCTTGGAAAGGTTAATCAGATTCCAGTGGATGGACTCACATTTGGAGACACAGATTAGACTCTATAGGCATATAGATAGATATATGATAGATGTATGATAGATAGATAGATAGATAGATAGATAGATAGATGATAGATATATACATGTGTATATATATATATATATATATATATATATATATAATAGAGTACATTACATTGGGAGGCAATAAAGGGAGGTGGAGATAGGGAAGAGTCTTTAAATGCTATAAAATTATATTATATGAAAATCACAAAACCTGAATTAAAAATAAAGAAGGCAAACAGAGCAAGAGGACTGAGGAGCAAATCCCCAAGGAAGATCTGAATCTCATCAAAAACTGAGTCTTCTTGGGTTTATAAGAAGAAGGAGCCTGAGACAGCTATCAAGACAGAACACTAAACCAAAATCTTCTTAACCATGTTGAAACTTAGCATAGAGGTATGTGAACTTCATCGGGTTCTATGTTGACAGTGCTGGCATGCAGCTCCTCTGGGTTGCCAAAGCTTTATAGTGAGTATCCAGGGCATCCTTACTATTTTTGTGCCTCTGCCAATGTAAGAAATGTAGAGGCAGGTATTCCCCAGTGATGGTATTGCCCTGGTCCTCAGTCTGGAAACTCCTGAGACAAGGATGCAGTGTGCTCAGTTTCTCCATATTGGCCAATGGGCCACTACAATCACAACTGTAGTTCTGAATGGAACTTTGCTTTCAGTATTGGGAACTGAACTTGGGCCTTGTATACCAAGGCAAGTTCTCTGCCCCTGAATTTCATCTAGTTAAGACTCAGGATGGTCTAAAGGCAAATGAAGCATTCCATTCTGCAGGAAAGTTCACAAGGAAACAAACAATTCAAAAGCTTCAGAAAGTTCCTGAAACTGATCAGATTCCCTAAGCATATATAAGACGGATAAGAGGTACTTGCAGGCCAGATGAGCTACCTAGAAGAGGTAGAGCAGATGAGCCAAGCTGTCTGGAGGACAACCAGCCCAACTGAGGTGCTGGGGAGAGATAGTCTCTAACTGCTGAGCTGCCCACAAGTTGTGCAGTGAGCTCCAGGCTTCCTGCTTCTGTGAGCTGTCACCCATGCTGTTGGCTTTTGGTGATGCAGCTGTCTTCAAATCATTTCGCTCCTGTAAGTAACTCATTACCCATATTCCTATAAGTAATTGCAATAAAACTTATTGGCCTAACAAGTAGGACTTTAGTGTTATCCTTACTTTGATCTCTTGCTGGCTCCCTATCAGGGGTGTGTAGATATTTGTTCACATCTCTCCTGGAATAGTGTCACACAACACACATTTATGTGGATTTCAGGGATCAAACTCAGGTCATCATCAGGCTTGTGTACCAAGTGCTTTTACCTGTTGAGCTATACCACTGGCCCAAGAATCAACATTCTACCTGGTTGAAGAGTCTAAGCTTTATATCAGCCTTGCACAATGTGGAACAGATCATTATTTCCTCACTTCACCACATGGGGCTGATTTCTCTACCTCTTTTCTATGTCTTGTATTTGGAGAAGCTGGGAATCTAGGATCTGTGGCAATCGTAGCTAGAGTTTTGAATGAAACTTGTTTTCTAGTAGTCAGAAGTGAGATTTGCAAGGCAAGTCTGGGCCCACAGTCATTGAACACCTTCTGTAGCTGGTGAACACAAGGTGGTCCACTGTGGTGTTCCCTGAGTGCAGTCAGTGTTTCAGTGAGTAGATGAAAACCTGCAGGGAGGAGGCAGTAGCTTCTGGTCAGGGGCATACTTCTGGTCAGGAGCCATACTTCTGGTCAGGGGCCATACTTCTGGTCAGGGGCCATACTTCTGGTCAGGGGCCATACTTCCGGTCAGGAGCTATACTTCCAGTCAGGAGCCATATTTCCAGTCAGGGGCCATTCTTCTGGTCAGGGGCTATTCTGGTTCAAGAGCCCAGCAGTAGATTCACTTTGGTTCCTCTAGTCTTTTCAGTGGTTTTGTAAGCCCCTCATCATTTGTATTGAATCTGTTTGTGTTCCAACTTGGGACAATTCACCTCTTACACCAGCTGCAGTGTGCACAATCACAGCAGAGGTAGATTGGAACTCCTGAGTGATGAGATCCACGAGTGTGATTATGCATATTATCATAGCCTCGTTTGCACAGTTACCCTGTCTCCATCCCCAAAATGCCCCTTAGTTCCCTCATATAATAGTTTTAAAAATAGGGGCTGGAGAGATGGCTCAGCAGTTAAGAGTACCGACTGCTCTTGCAGAGGACCCGGATTCGATTTCCAGCACCCACATGGCGGCTAAGAGTACAATTGCTTGTGCTTTGTTAGTATGACTAAAAAGGTATCACTGGATAAGCTGTCAACCCATGAAGGGAAACAACCTGAACAGACTAGAGTCCAAAATGACAACTCCAAAGAAAGTAGACTGTTTTCTTCTCACCCACTTGTGCCCCTTTCCCAAAGCCCAGGGAACAAATTGCAGAAGAGGAGGCGTGGTAGAATGTAAGGGCTGCTGAGAGATAGGGGTGAATCATGAGACTACAGCAATATAGTCTGGACTCCTAATTGATCAACATGTCTGTGCATACAAGCTTCTTCAACTGGACTATGGGAACTTTGGGTTGTTCAAAATTTGGACATAGATACTTGCAAAATGCACCAATTACCTAATTGTATGGCAAACTGAGTAACATCAATGTTATCTGAAAACAACTGTGTTATTATATTGTAGAATCCCTTAAAAATAAACAAATAAAAAAGAACTGTCTTTAACTCTAGTTCCAGGAGAATCTGACAACACCCTCTTCTGACCTCCGTGACATTGCATGACATGGGTGCACCAACCTACATGCAGACCGTACACTCATACACATAAAAACTAATTTAAAAAATTAAAAAAAATAGATGATAGATACTGTTTATTTTCTTCTTCTCTGAAATGTATCAATGAAGAATTACAACAAGATCTCCGGGCATAGCCTTCACTCCTAGGATGGAAGGTTTGTGCTCCTTGTGTGAGAACCTGCTGCAGGTGCTGATCAGCCCTAGGACTGGACCATAACCCTGACTCATTGAACCTATTCCTCTCAGTTATGCAATGAATCCAGTAATCTATTTGTGAATGACATAAGACAGAACAGGACAGCTCCTGGTATTACTTGACTTCACTTAGACCAGGAGAGGCATGATGAAGAGAGTAATGCTTAAAGTCATTAAGGTTAGATTTATTAATAGTTTGTATTGGTGAATAAGACCCACCCCTGAAAATAGCCTGAATGTGTGGCAAAGTAACAGCAACAGTATGTGGAGCTGCTGCTGTGCTAGAACTTACTCCTCATTTTCCCACTCCACTTCTGACCATTGGGCTATTCCTCTTCCTTGGAATTTCAAAGATAGAAGACATAAGCCAGACCTGAGGCCATTCTCTCCAGAAAAGCACCAGGAAAAATAAGATCTACACTAAAGGGATATATTCCTTCAATGACGCAGGATGACAGAATGGCATTAGAAGAGGTGAAAAAGGTGTGAAGAGATGTAGGACAGGGCCAAGAGGCTGTGCTTGGAAGGTGCAGATGAACTGATCGCCATGTCTGAGGTGTGGGCTGGTGAGGGTCAGAAGCTGGAATTTGATACTTAGGGGCTGAGAGAACAGAAGGAGAAAGAAAATCAGTGAGAACTTTGGTAAATTGTGTGCAAAGGACAGAGATTAGTACAACTTGGGCTGAGTTTTTTTAGACTATACAGTTTTTATTCTGGCTATCATCAATGAGAATTTGATAACAGGGATAAAATATAGTTATAAGAATTTGTAATGTGGGACTTGGGGGTTATAAAAGATGTTAGAATAAAAAAGGAAGAAGACATTTAAACTACATAAACTTCCTGAACACCTGTTCTATTCCAGGCCTGGCTCTGGGTCCCATACAAAACATTGATGAATGTAATGGGACTTTGCTCAGACAGCAGGTGAACAACAGGGACATGGATGTATTTGGATCAAAACCTGTTGGTCCTGTTTATGGGAAGTGTTACTAAAGTGTTTGGAAATGCTCAGGGCATTCGCTTCACAACTCAAGCAGTTGAGTACGATGATTGTACTGGATGCTAAGGGGGAGCAGCCACATGACCCCTCCCCTGCCCCCGTCAGCTTGTCTGCAATGTAGTATTAGTAAACCTATGTAGGTCCGTGAAAAATAATACATACATTATCTATTGAGTGTTACTATGTCCACTGCACACCAAATGCTGAGAAAGCATTATCTCAATTGTCAAGCTTACCTGATATGGTGTGAGTTGGTTGCTATATCTATCCTTATTTTACAAAAAAGCCCGAGTTTTTGGTTAGGGGAGTGATTTCCTTGCATGTCGCAGGGTCTACCACTAAGGCACAGTGGAGGCAATGACCCTGTAGCTGTTTTCTCCGATGCTTCATGGAAAGCAGACGGGCACATTCCTGGAAGGACAGCTGGAGTCAGGTGGTTTGAGAACCAGGTGAGGGACTTTTGCTTTCTTCAGCAGGACTCTGGAGCCAGTGTGTGGACTGCAGTGGAGACTGGAGACAGGAGCCCTCCTGGAACTCACTGGAAACGTTTTTGGTGAAGAATATCAGGTGCTGTCAATGAATCAGAAGAGATGAGGGCTACACCTTCCGATATTTTAGGCATTGTGTTGTGTTGTCTATATGTGCTTAAGCATGTGTGCATATGTGTGTAAACACATAAAGTGCAAATTCTGTTTGATATGCGACAATTAGAAATGCACAGTAAACAAAGTCTGGTATCATAGAGGAGCTATAATGTCCCTCTGCTATAAGATTTATTTGCCTGATAAGATAATGTCCATTATTAAGAGGTGAGTGTCTGGGCTTGGTTGTGTACTCCTTTAATTTCAGCACAAGGAAGGCAGAGGCAAGCAGATCTCTGTAAGACTGAGACCAGCCTGTGAGGTTCTACATAACAAAGCCAGCTAGAGTTACACAGTGAGATCATATATCAAAAAAAGTGAGTGGATTTTTATTGCTGGAGTTGGTGGTATTTAAGAGATGTAGAGTCGGGGCTGGTGAGATGGCTCAGTGGTTAAGAGCACTGGTTGTTCTTGCAGAGGACCCAGGTTTAGTTCGAGGCACCCACATGGGGCTAACAAATGTCTGTAATTCCAGTTCTGGGGGATAGATGCCCTGTTTTGAACTCTGTGGGCATTGTACAACACAGGAGCACTTGCATACATGCAGGCAACACACTTATACACATCAAATAAAAATAAGAAAATAAGAGCCAGGCATGGTGGTGCATGCCTTTAAGCCCAGCACTTGGGAGGCAGAGGCAGGTGAATCTCTGTGAGTTCAAGGCCAGCCTGGTCTATTAATTAAAAAAAAATAGAAATCTAGAGTCAAATAAAATATTTGTAAAAACTCTTTAAAATCACTAGAAATCTAACTTAATAGAAAAACTATCAAAAGGTGAAAATGCCTTCTATACCCAATGAGTACTTGATGGTTTGTGTTTACTGGGATGCAAGTTGAGACTGCATTGATTCCATTTTATCCCATTCAATTGTCAATGATTTAAAAAGTGAGAATACTGTGTGTCAGAAATACCCACCCCAGAACTCTTTTAATTAGTGATAGGTGGGGCCATTTTTGTAACCACTGTGGAGGACAAGCTGGCATTTTCTTCCATTTAATCATCAACACAATAATGCCACAACTTGATCTGTAGATCAGAAGTCCTGAACAGAAATGCTCATAGTGTGATATTGTTAAAGAATGGAAGAAACTACTAACAGTAATATAACTAGCCATCGGCTAGAAAATGGTTGAACAGATAGCATAAAACAGGGAAAATAAGCTGCAGCCTCAGGCAGTAATACGAAGGGGGAATATTAATAACATAAAGAACATTTCCAGTCTCTTATGGGTAGAAAAGTCTATCTCAGTTATAGCCAACAAATATCCCCATTTTGAGTTAAAATAATTTAAAATAGTTGCTGTCATAATTAGTTTCTGTTATCAACTTGACATACCTGGAAAGAAAGCATATTGACTGAAGAAAATCCTCCATCTGATTGGCCTGTGGCCATGCTTGTTTCTTGATTGTTAATTGATGGAGGAGGACCCACTTGCCTGGAGGTGGTACCATTCCAGGGCAGGTGGGCCTGGGATGTACAAGAAAGATGGCTGAGCAAGCCCAGGGAGGCATGTCAGTGAGCAGTGTTTCTTTGCTGCCTGACTTCAGGTCCCCCCTCCAGCCTCCTGCTTTGGCTTCTCTTGATAGACTGCACTGTAAGCTGAAATAGACCATTTCCTCCCTATATTGCTTTTGCTTATGATGTTTATCATAGCAACAGAAAGCAAACTAGTCCAGAAATATACAGTTTTAATTAGAAACACATGCACATGTGATTGATGTGTGTGGACAGGAGAGCATTGACATCCTGGGTCCAGGGTTCTGGCTCAGATGAAGGTGGACTTGGAGCAGAAGTTCCTCCAAGGCAGCTTACTCTTAAGGTTGTATGTCGTCTTATTCCTCTGAGTTAGTGGATTCATCAGTAGTTTATATATAATTAAAATAGAACTTAAGACCAATTGAGGAAGAGTCGTCTGGGGACTGACTAGGAATACTTTGTGTGAACAATGAGAAGAATCTGGTGGGGGGTATTGCCATCCTCTTCAGAGAGACAGACTCCTAGGTCAAGGATTATGACCACATTTAGCTGATTCCAAAAGGATTCTTGTCATCTGACTTGAACAAGGATGTTGGCTTACAGTGCTATTTGAATCTGTCACATTGGCATCAAGTAGCCGTTTTATGTTTAGTATTGGACAGACAAACAGTTGGGCCTTTTTAGTCTAGCACAACAGGTTGTTGGGTTCCATTTACATAAATGGTGTGTGTTTGTGTGTGTGTGTGTGTGTGTGTGTGTGTTTCAGTAAGGATTCAGTGTGATTTACCTTCATTACATCCATACCATGCAAAGTTGTAAGGGAAAAGACTCAAACGGAGCCCTTACCACTGCACAGAGCTCTAAATCCACTAGCTGTGGGAAGCCTGGTAAGCCTATCAAATATCTCCTAAATATAAATATGATGAACTCACCTTGGTGTGATCTGTAACTGTGGGTTTATTGGAAAGACTTCATGTGTGTAATGAAGTGGTTGATTGAATGGGGAAAGGTTGCAGAAACTATACAGAAATATATCTTTCAATTGGCAAGACAGTTTCACTGACCAGAGAACGAAGAAGCAGGTTAAAGAAGGCAGTGAAGAGATTTCACATTGGAGGGTTTGTGCTTCTAGGGAGAATGAAGAGTTAAAGTGGATCAGTGCCTTAGCTTTGTGGTTGAGGTGATAGTATGGGTCATGGAAAACACAATTAAAAAAAATCCCACCTCAAAGTAGAGACAGCTGAAGCTTTCTGAGTCTTGAAAACTCCAGACTGGAGCAGAAGGAAGTCATAATCAGTTTAGACAACAAGGGTTCTGCCATACATGGAAGCCAGAGTGTACCATTGTCTTACCTACAGTCCTGTGGTGGCTCAGAAGTTCGGACATGAGGTATAGTGCTCAATAGATCCAGATAGAAAGCAGATGAAGGACGGGGACTAGCAGCATAAGCAAGAGCTTGGACGGGGCATTTCAGAGACTCTAGAGAAAACTGGACAGTCAAGTGGGGAGTCAGAGCCAGCCTTGAGGTGGGACTTTCATTGGATCTGGACAAGTTAGGCAGGCTACACTCTCTTCGGACTACTGCACAACAATGAACATAGACAGCTCCAAAATCAGTAAAAATGTTAAGGTGACACTGAATGAATTTGAAACCACTCACAGGCAGGGTCACAGCTTCCTATGACTGCAGATTTCCCATACCCACAGAGCTGGCCTACTCACAGACCATGTCCAACCAGAATGGAGCTAAATTACAGGGCTTGGAGGGAAAGGATGTTAATAAAAGGACAGGGAAGGAGGGATGCAGGATGGTGGAGAGGAGGCTGATGGAATCAAAACCTTGTTTCTTGTTTGGCATGAAGATATAGGAAAAAACTTTTTTGTCTTTTCGAGACAGGCTCTCCCTGTAGCCCCAGATGTCCTGGAACTCACTCTGTAGACCAGGCTAGCCTTGAACTCACAAAGATCTGCCTGTCTCTGCCTCCTGAGTGCTAGGATTAAAGGGAGAATTTTTTTTCAGAGAACTTCCTTTTCATGGGAGAAAGCAAGCAAAGAGAAATAATTACATATGATATTAAAAGAGCCATATTAGCTTCAAATGCAGATAGAACATCTATCTGGGAGCAACATTTCAGCAACACTGCTAATATCTGAGGACAGCCAACAGCCCTAGATGGGAAACGGAATGTGCATCAGGTCTACGGTGCCAAGAAAGATCCTCAACCTGGACAAAAGTCAGCTTGTCAAATCCTGTACACCAACAACCAGAATACAGACCATCAAACAGGAAGTCCCTGTGCACTGGGACTTTGGACTCCAACACCAAAGACCAGAAAATATAGAGGAAAGAATGATCAAAATTTCAGACATGTCAGTAATTTGAATTGTCCTGTTAGCTGGTGTGCCAGGATTTTTGGAGCAAGGCTCCTTTTGCTATGTTTTCTCCCATCTTTTTTGTTTGATATGATAGTTTTAACTTATTCTTTGGAAATTTTATACATGTATGTGTACAATGGGCTTTGATCATATTCACCTACAACTCTTCCTGGATTCCTCCACCCCATCACCTTCCCAAACTCATGTCTTCTTCTGCTTTCCTTCTTCTTTTGCTTTTAAATTTCTTTTTTAAAACAACTCACTGAGTCCAATTAGTGCTGCCCTTGTATACATGGATGTGGAGTCATCTACTGAAACATGAGCAATGTACCAAGGGTCATGCCCTTGACGAAACTGACTCCCTCTCCTTTATAGCCACTTCCCATGGAAAATACTACAGAAATTTGAAACTATTCTAGATTATTGGATGAATCTGGTAGATACCTATTCTTCTGCCTCCATTTGCAGTCGAGAGAGAGAGAGAGAGAGAGAGAGAGAGAGAGAGAGAGAGAGAGAGGAGGTAGTTGCAAGAGGTTTAGAAGAAACCAGGGGAAAGTAACACACATATACAGACACCAATCAAGGGATCAAATAAGCAGAAAAAAATACATTGGCACAATACCATATGCACACCAGGACTCTGCCTGGCTGTCAGCAGTCTTATCTCTCTTAAAAAAAGAACAAGCATTGCCAAGATTAAGACATACTTTCTTCATCCTCAGAGTCCTGGTCATACCTACCTGGCAATCCACATGGAAGCTGTACCCGACACATAAGTATCTATTGCAAACAGAAAATGCTCCAAAAACCTGTCTCCCCAGTTTAATAATGGCCAGAATTTCCAATATGTTTCCTACACCTTTAGTACTTTTGGTGTACACAGTTGAGGTTATGTTGTCCACATTGTCATTTAGCAAGTAAGCATTCCTCCAGGTCATTATTAATTTTTAGATAAGTAATTTATTATGGATACAGAGACCCCCATTAAATGTGTGTGTGTGTGTGTGTGTGTGTGTGTGTGTGAGCATCGTGGGGGGATACACGAGTGTGGTACATGTGCATTTGTGTGCATGTGCTGGTACTCGTGCCTGCAGAGGGCAGAGCAAGTTGTCCTCTACGGCTGTTTTCCTTTATAGCTCTCTGCCTTTATTGTCTGAGACAGTATCTCTCACTGGGCTAAAAGCTCACATTAGTGGCTGAGCTGTCTAGCCAGCTACCTCTCAAAATCCACCTGTCTCCACCTCCCAGTGGGGAGGTTACAGGCACATGCAGTCGTGTCCAGCTTTATGTGGGTGCTGGGGGTTTGAACTTAGTCCTCATACTGGAAGAGCAAGCACTCTTATATGCTGAGCCACCTCACTAGTCCTTCCTGTGTTTGTGTGTACAGTCACTTCTACAAAATGTCTAAGGCACCATGTACAGTCTTGGGAGTGATTTCTTTAAGAATAAAGTGTTCGTTGATATTGTATATGAACCCTGAGGCTCAAGGCAGAATCTTAGCAAACAATGGCCATTTCTATCTGAACTCCAGGACTACATAGAGTGGAAATGGCCAAGAAGATCTGCAAAATAACAAAACAAACATTTTTATCAAATAGCAGCTATAAAGCTTGGTGGGCAAGGGGAGGATGAGAGGTACTGCAGTGTACATGGGTAAAGATCAATGTCCTTGACAATGGACCAGTGCCCTGGAAAACTTTAACTAGAACATGAAAAACTGTTGAAACAGAACCATTACCATTTTGCATTTCCTTTTGTCTGGCAGCTACCTCCATAATACCATCCATAGTTTCTACTATCTACTAATTTAATCTGTCGCAATCTGTGCGTCCATACCCGATGCTTATATTTAGTTCTTGCTTTCTTTCTCCAAATACCAGGCAGATTTCAAACCTTACTAAGTCTGATAATATATGTTGTAATCTTATCATATCACACGTACACACACACACACACACACACACACACACACACACACACTCTTTAAGAACCCACCCTGAAAAATATGGCTTCTGCTGAAAAAAAAATAGGAGAACACAGTTTACACTGCTGTGTAGCAAAGACCATATTTTCTCGTATTTAGGAACAAAGACATGTCAGGCTTTATTGAGCACATCACTAACTATATAACTACCGTTAAACACTCTATTTGCAACTGTTGCTGTGTATTTTGTGTGTGATTATCACCCCTAGATCTGCATCCTATAAAAAGATATTTCTGTTTGCTTAATTATAAAGCTCTTTATGAACAGGCTCCTCTGTAAATAGCTTGGTGCAGCTGAAATAGAAATATAATTATAATGAAGGCAGATGTTTGTGAGATACTGGCTCATGAAACTTGTTCAGAATCTACAAAGGAGAAATGTTGGGAGTGGGTGTTTACTGAGGGCCAAAGCTGGAGCAGGGCATGTTTGCCTCTGGACCAGGTTCACCCCCGCCACACACATACACCATTAACTCCATGGTTTCTATACTGGGGACAGAAGTGGCTCACCTGTCTCAGAACTGAGCTGCAAGGAAGATCCATTTGGAGAGAGACTAAGACAAAGCTGAGAAGAGTGAAAGAACTTGGATACAGTTCAAGGGGAAGAAACCGAGCTATGAGCGTCAGTTCTATTCATTGTATAACTTTGGCTGAATTTGAGGGGAACTTAGGGGGAGATAGTCTGCTGTGGTTACGTTGAAATCCCTTCAGGGACTAGAATTTGCTTCCTCCTAATGCAAATTTTCTAGAAGTTACTCACACAAGAGAGGCATGTGGTATGGAGAGAAGATGGTGAAGAGGTATGCTGGGGTAGCAAGTTTTCCCCTGTTCTGGAAAGCAACACAGGGTTGACAGGATTCTCTTGGGAAGATGGGGGAACGGGGTTCATGTGAGGTTTAAACATTTAGAAATAGAGTAATCATTTGAAAACCATTATTTCTAGGCTGATAGTTATTTTATTTATAGGTCTTTTATTCAAATTGAGTTCTTTATGGATTCTTTCATAAGGGGACTGTGGCCTTAAAGTCATTCCGTTTATCTGCTCAACTTTTCTGAGTCATTATTGTGTTGGAGTTTTTAAAGTACTTTGAAGTTTTATTGCTTATGTTTTTTCAGACACTAAGAATTGAATGAATTAAAAAGCAGATTAATCTATTTATGGAAGTCTGACTTTTGACACATTTTTTTAAATTTATTTTTGTATGTGTGTAAATGTACTGTCTGCATGCAAGTTTGTGCACCCGTGTCGTGCAATGCCACGGAGGTCAGAAGAGGGTGTCGGATTCCCCTGGAACTGGAGTTCTCCTGAAATTGGAGTTTCAGAGTGTTCTTGGCCACCATGTGGGTGCTGGGGATCAGACCTGGGTCCTCTGTAAGAGCAGTTGGTGCTCTTAACTGCTAGGCCATCTCTCCAGCCCCTGTTGACACATTTTTATGGCCACACTTCCAGGATATTTTAAGTTATATGTTGACATTTCAGAATTTTTGTCAGAAGATTAGCAGCACTGATAACCATGATTTCAAATGTAAATAAACATGAAATACTTTGCATGTGTGTGTGTTATGTACTGAAATGTGTGTGCTCCTGGAATATTGACTACAAACTGCATTTTAACATGTCCAATTCAATAAATTTTTAACTATAGGATGAGGTTAAGGGTTTTATTTATGTGGATCATGTTATTTTATAAAATTATCAATTTCCCTCACTTCTTCATATTTACATATGTATCTCTTTACATATTTGTTATATATAGCTAATCTATAACAGATATTACATATATCTGTTGTACACATTTATATTTATAATCTATAATATATGTATATAATATATGTAGATGAACACATTTGTTGACTCTTTACATTTCTCACTATTTTTTTAGTCGGAGTCTCTTGTAGTCCAGGCTGGCCTTGATTTTACTATGAAGACAAGGACAACCTTAAATCCTCCTGCCTCCATCTTCTGAGTGTTAGCATTATTAGTAATGCTACCTACCACATGTGGTTTATGCAGTGCTGAGGATGGAGCCCAGAGCTTTGTGCATGCTAAGCAAGCACTCTGCCCTCCGAGCCACGTCCCAGGGCTTTGTGCATGCTAGGCAAGCACTCTGCCCTCTGAGCCACGTCCCAGGCCACGTTTCTCACTCTTAAGCACACATCATCCACTAATTTGCTTTGCTTTTGAGGTAGAGAATGCATGTAGTTCCAACTGGCTGGAATTTGCTATGCAGACCAGGCTGGCCTCCATCTCATAGAGACTTGTGTGCCTCTGCCTCCCAAGTGCTGGGATTAAAGATGTTACCACCATGTGGGTACACTGATTTTTTTTAAACTATTTGTTATGATCACAAATATCCATGCTAAAAGTATCTATCTTCAATTCCCTACCTCCTTATGTGAATAGTCTTAATAAGGTAATTTTTTTTTTTTTTTTTGGTCTTTTCGAGACACGGTCTCCCTGTAGCCCCAGCTGTCCTGGAACTCACTCTGTAGACCAGGCTGGCCTTGAACTCACAAAGATCCGCCTGCCTCTGCCTCCCAAGTGCTAGGATTAAAGGCGTGCGCCACCACGCCCGGCAATAAGGTAATTTTTATGTGACTGCTCTTTCAAATTCCTGAACTTCTATGCTCAACATTTGGGTGGAAGATGTTCCATTGTGGCTACTGGGTGAGTCAAGTGTCCCACACAGACCAGGTATCTTTGACAGAAAAGGTGACATTAATTAGCAGCGAGAAGTTGCTAGAGGAATCTCCAAGGAGCAATTATGATTAAAAGGAGTCCATGCTAGGTGCCCATTGTGTGCTAAGTGATGCTTCACATGCCCATTGTGTGTGAAGTGATACTGTATGTGGTGTTCATTGTGTGCTAGGTGATATTGTACCTGCCCAGTGTGCGCTAAGTGATGCCCCATGGTCCCACTGTGTTGTACATAAAGCTTTATGTGCTCACTGTCCACTAAGTGACAGTCTCGTGTCCACTGTGTGCTACATGATAATCACATACTTTATCAGAAGATTCATGCAGCAAGTAGGTTATCATTCCTGGATTCTGTTTGAAGAACTAAGGTTCAGACACACTACAAGATGTTTTGGCTTGCAATGATAATTGCCTACGATAATGTTTCCATCTCCAGTAAACTTAGACTTTCTACTTTGGTAGGAGTGCTGGAGTTCTAAGTCTTTCTGAGGATCCTTGATCCACATTCCCCAATATGTTCCTGAAGGAAAACCCATGTGTCATCTTCCCACAGTATGCTATTGTCATTGAAACTTGTCATAAAGCAAGGCAAATAAAACATGGCCTCTCATTTCATTCACTGCTGAGGTTGAGCTTCTGTTTAAAAGGCCTACCCATTTCTATTAATCTTGTGACATTTTTTATCATTTTCATATTAAAACACTTTTATTGTTAATGAATATGTGCTCTTTATGTATCAATAATGTGATTTTATGCCACCTTGCCTTCATTATGTGGTTATTATTATCTTATTTACTACATTATTCAAACCTAGCATTAGTTTTCCTGTTTTGTTTTCCATTGTTTGAATGCTAAGGATGGCCTTCTTTGTAAAGATCAATAAAAGATTCACCCAAATGTTAATTTTTATGCTTCCTTTAAGAAACATTTTTCTCTTTGCTGAAGCCGTGATACAAAATTAACCTTAAAAAATCAATGGCCTTTCTTTACACCAAGAACAAGCAACTGGAGAAAGAATTCAAAGAGACCTTCCCACTCACAATAGCCTCAAAAACAATAAGATACCTAGGAACAAACCTAACCAAAGACACCAAAGACCTCTACAACAAAAATTTTAAACCCTTAAAGAAAGAAATTGAAGAAGACCTCAGAAGATGGAAAAACCTCCCATGCTCATGGATTGGGAAAATTAACATTGTAAAAATGTCCATTTTACCAAAACTCTTGTATAGATTTAATGCAATCCCAATCAAAATCCCCAAGAGTTTCTTCACAGGCTTGGAAACAAAAGTTCTTAAATTCATTTGGAAAAACAAAAGACCCCGAATAGCCAAATCAACTCTGAGTGAGAAGAGCTACACAGGAGGGATCTCTATACCAGATTTTAAACTATACTACAGGGCTATAGTCATAAAAACAGCCTGGTACTGGCACAAAAACAGACCTGTTGACCAATGGAACAAAACTGAAGATCCAAATCTGAGCACATACAATTTCAGCCATCTCATATTTGACAAGGGGGCCAAGAAACCACAATGGAGAAAAGACAGCATCTTCAGCAAGTGGTGTTGGCAAACTGGATCACCACTTGTAGAAGAATGAAATTAAACCCCTACCTCTCACCCTGTACAAAAGTCAACTCCAGATGGATTAAAGACCTCAACGTGAAACCCCAAACTCTGAAGATGATAGAAGAAAAAGTTGGCAGCAGACTACAAGACATAGGCGTAGGAAAAGACTTCCTAAATCAGACAGCAGCTGCACAAGAATTAAGGTCGACAATTGACAAATGGGACCTCATCAAACTCAAAAGCTTCTGTACATCAAAAGAAACAATCAAGGAAGTGAAGAGAAATCCCACAGAGTGGGAGGAAACCTTCACTGCAGATACATCTGATAAAGCATTGATTTCCAGAATATATAAACTACTCAAAAAACAAAGAAGAAAGAAAACAAATGACCCGCTCAATAGATGGAGCAAAGAACTGAACAGAGACTTCACAAGCGAGGAATTAGAGATGTCTGAGAAACACCTCAAGAACTGCTCAACATCACTAATCATTAAGGAAATGCAAATGAAAACCACTTTAAGATATCTTACTCCAATAAGACTGGCTAGGATCAAGAAAACAAATGATACCAAGTGCTGGAGAGGTTGTGGGGAAAGGGGAACACTCATCCACTGCTGGTGGGAATGTAAAATCGTACAGCCACTATGGAAAGCAGTGTGGAGAACCCTTGGAAGACTTGGAATGAACTTGCCACCCGACCCAGCCATACCACTCCTGGGCATGTATCCTCAAGACTTACGCCACCACAGAGATACGTGCACGGCCATGTTTATTGCAGCTCTCTTCACAATAGCAAGGAGCTGGAACCAACCTAAATGCCCCTCAACTGATGAGTGGATAGAGAAAATGTGGTACATCTACACAATGGAGTTCTATGCAGCAGTAAAGAAAGACGACATCACGAGCTTTGCAGGAAAATGGCTGGAGCTAGAGGACATCATGCTGAGTGAAGTAACACAGTCCCAGAAAAACAAACGACGAATGGTATCCCTCATCTGTGGATGCTAGTGCCAATTACCCAATTGTAAGCATTTCTTGTGTAGGGCCCCCTGAGCTTTTGTCCAAAGCAGTTGGGCATAACGCAATTTGGAAACAACAACAACAGAAAAGACTGCATCAAAGAACTGACTGAAACAGTGAACTTCTGCTCAAAACAGTCAACTTCCCCATGGAAAATATTGAGAAAGACTAAGAGATGGAAAGCATGTTTGGCAGAATGCATGAGCTCTGGCGGGGTGGGGGAATGAGCGGGAACACGGGTCTAGATTTGTTAAAAATAAATAAATAAATAAATTTATGTAAAAAAAAAAGAAACATTTTTCTCTCAAATACTAAAGGAACTGATATTTGCTACAAGATATAAGGCAAGGTTTTAACCTCACAGAGGGCTGGGGATATACAGTTTGGTAGAAGAGTGCTTGCTAAAAAGATGTCCTAACTTCACTTTCTTTAACATTTAGTATTCAAATGTTAGTTATACTAACCCATTTCTTTCCTTTGGTTTATAATGTGTTCTGCCTGAAGATATCACATGTATTTCGGAGCGAGGAGCAGAGTGCATTTTCTTTAACTATCTCTCCCTCCTTTTACCTGTTTGTGACTCATTTTCAGTGCTGTTCAAAATAAACAGGAGTCTGTCCTTGATTGATGTAGACTTTTATACAGGTAAGGTGGTCTAAGCAGAGGCTCCTCCCAAATTCAGCTCAGACCATAGGGGAACCCCGAGTGAAGGCAGTAAAGAGGAAGAATTCCTGATCTGATCTCAGAGTGGTCAGAGAAAGTTTCCTAGAGATAACTGCACTGAAACCAACTTTGTAGATGGACGGGAGGTCTCCAGGACAGGTGTGTTTTCACAAAGGGATATGAGAGGTGACGCAGTTTTGCAGAATTATAAATGGCTCGTATGACTATAGCATAGGGTGCTGGAGTTAAAGGTGGTTGTGAGGCACCCATCTAATATGGATGCTAGGAACTGAGGTCAGGTCCTCTTCAAGAGTAGTACATGTTCTTAACTGCTGAGCCATCTTTCCAGCCCTGATAAGTGAGCTTTCATCACATCTTTCCAAAATCTCTGAGATTGCCTACTCCAATAGCTTCTTTTCATGGATGAAGAAGATAAGGCTGAGATTTTGAAATGATTTGCTTATATGGTTTGGAAGAGAGTCAGGGCTTTAGCTGGGTTATTTGTTTCTTGGCCCAGGGCTCCTTCTGCCACCCCATACTCCAGGTCAGCTTGAAGGTTTTGTATTTATTGGTGACTACTTGTTTCAGGTAGGAAAAATAGGAGGAGGAGAAAAAGGACAGAGTGGGACAAAATGAATTAAAAAGACAAATTTCAGTTGCTCTCTGTCTTTTTTTGTACCATCCAAGGTCATTTGAATACATTTGAATATTGTTTACTTTGTAAGGGGATGCCATATTAGAACTGTATTAGAGAGGAAGGGGAATGACAAACTTAAGAATCTAGATCCATAAAGAGATTTCAGACATTGTACAGATGCTCTTGTTTCTGTATTTCTCAAACTCACTAAGTCACCTGCACATTCATGGAGGTTGAACACACGGGTCTAGCCTGGGGATTGCACACGTCCGGAATTGATAAATGGGATGTGTGTGGGCTGGAGTAGTCCCCAGTGTTGACACAGGTGTGTTGTCCTTTGGAATCTGTGTGCATTTTTCTTAATGTAGAGGATTTTTGAAAAGCAAAGGGATTTCATTCATTGAGCATCCATATACAGTATGGGAGAATCTGTTTACCAACTGCTTCCTTTGGGCTTAGATGTAATCATCTCTTCATTCATTCATTAGTTTCAGGGATTTATAATGTACTGAACATGTGATTTAGGTTACCGATTTGATATTAAGTCTTGTTGTTTTGATCAAATGCATCATATTACACATGTGCTAAATATAAAGTGATAAAAATAATTACATACCCTCAAGAGGGGTTTTCATTTTCCTTATGTTATCTAATCACCCATTTATTTAGTTGTTTTTCCTTTGGTAGTACTAGGAATTGAACCTAGCTAGGACATCATACTTGCTGTCCCACTGAGCTGTGTCCTCTGCCCTAGTCATGTCATCACTGATGATAACCGTGAAACTCTCCCGTGTTCAGTATACTACAATGCCAGAAAGTAACAAAACATATTTTTTCAACTCAAGTAAATTTCAATATAATGAGAATTATAAGGCAGCCATACAAAAAGCTTATGATAGGTGAGAAATGAAAGCACCTCCAAAAGAAGTAAAGATGTTGTTCAACCACAGCAGAGGAGGGGAAAGCTTCCTTTTTTGAAGATGAGGCGTGAACAAGGTGACCAAGTCACCAGAAGTCCGTGTTGACAAAGCAATGACAATCTCTGATTCCAGCACAGATTCATTCAGTTCATAGCAGGGGCAAGAGAGACTAGAGACTACCAAGCGACACATTTCTGGGACCAAGTTCCTATGTAGATTTCTTAGGATACATGCGTGGTAGCTTCTCTTTTAGGATGTCTAGCTTTCTGCTGGGGAGTTCCTGGCTTTCTACTGGGAAAGGCTTCTCATAGACCCATAGGAGGGCCAATGCGGAAACTCTGTAGTAATGACATGTTTGTTGATTCACAACCTGTCTGAAATATTTTCTAATAGATTACACCAAAAGATTTTCAGAGAAATAGTTTGGCTGACAGACTTCTTTTTAATTTATTTGTTTATTATATTTTAAGGGATTCACAATATAAGAGCACAGTTGTTTTCAGATCACATTAACATTGCTCAGTTTGCCATGCAATTAGGTAATTGGTGCTAGAATCAGCATCCACAGATGAGGGATACCATTCGTCCTTTGTTTTTCTGGGATGTGTTACTTCACTCAGCATGATATCTTCTAGGTCCATCCATTTACCTGCAAAGTTCATGATGTCATCTTTCTTTACCGCTGCATAGAACTCCATTGTGTAGATGTACCACATTTTCTCTATCCACTCGTCAGTTGAGGGGTACTTGGGTTGGTTCCAGCTCCTTGCTATTGTGAAGAGAGCTGTGCTTCAGGTGGTCTTGGGAAATCCCCGATCTGGCTGACAGACTTTAGGAAGTACCCATGTCTTGGCATTTAATATCCTCCATGACCGGGTTATTTTCTATGGCAAAAATAGTATTGTGTTATATATAGCAAAGCATGTGCAAGAGGGTAACATGTGCATACACACACACACACACACACATACATCTTTCTAAGACACATAAAAGACTTTGCTCCTTTGTATTTTAATGTAGGAAGAGTCTATATTGTGAGAAGACCTACAGAAAAGGCCACAGGGACCTGCACTAGGCCCCTAGAGGGAGGGGGAGTAAGCCCATATTCAACAAGAAAATGAGAACTTCAATTCTGCAACAACAGGGAGTTGCTGTTTTCCAGCAACCTGGAGGAGCTCAGAGGCAGATCCTTCCCTCCTTCAGCTTCTGATGGAAATATAGTACAGGCCACATCTTGACTATAGCCTCTTGAACTCAGAATATAGGACTAAGGATGCCATGCCAAGCTGCCCAACCCATCAAAACAGTGAGATAACAGATAGGTGTTGTGTTAACCCACTAAATTTATGGCAGGTTATACATAGCACAGAAAATGAATTTAAATGTGATAGTCAATTATGTGAAGAATGTATCTGTGAAGCCATCAAAACAACCGGTCCTGTTCCATGTACAAATGATGTGCATTTATACAAATATGCCACATTTGAAGGAAGCCCAGAAGAGAGAACTACAATTTAAATGATCATTCTTGATTATCATTACAAATAATTGAGGTAACAGTGGAGCAGATGTGTGTGGCAGGCTCAAATTCATTTTATGAAGATAATATTACCTTGACACCAAAGCCAGATAAAAACACTAAAAAAGGGCTGGAGAAATGGCCTAGCGGTTAAGAGCACTGACTGCTCTTGCAGAGGACCTGGTACCCACATGGCGGCTAAGAACCATCTGTAACTCCAATTCCAGGAGAACTCCAGTTCCAGGGGAATCCGAGACCCTCTTCTGACCTCTGCGGCATTGCACGACATGGGTGCACAAACATACATGCAGACAGTACATTCATACACATAAAAAATAAAATTTTTAAAAAGTTAAAAAAATATTAAAAAAACACTAAAGAAAAGGAAATTATAGGTTAATAACCCTATGAATATACGTGAAAAATACTCAAGAAACTATTATAAGCAATCTCGATTCAATAACACATCAAAATAATACTACATTGGAGGCTAGATAAATGGTTCAGCAATTAAGAGCACTCTCTACTCTTGAAGAGGACCTGGGTTTGATACCCAGCACCCACATGGCAGCTAAAAACTGTCCATAACTCCAGTTCCAGGGGAATCCAGTGCCTTCCTCTGACCTCTGAGGGCATTGCACAACAGAGGTGAATTTACACATATGTAGGGAATACATTCATACGCATAAAACAAAAATAAGTAAAATATTTAAAAATAAAATGAGACGTTTATCACCCCCAGCAGTACATTTAACTGAGGATTCCTCTGGGGAAACTGCAGCCTGTCAGTATGGCTCAGGAGTTTGCGAACAGCAAAATCCATCCTGGGAAAGTGGTCATGCTCATCAAGCCCACCTGCCCCTTCTGCAGAAAGACTCAAGAGATCCTCAGTCAACTGCCCCTCAAACAAGGGCTTCTGGAATTTGTGGATATCACAGCCAGCAATGATACAAAGGTGATTCAAGATTACTTAAAACAGCTCACAGACGCTAGCACGGTTCCTCAGGTCTTCATTGGTAAAGAGTGCATAGGTGGATGCACCGATCTAGAAGCCTTGCAACAGAAAGGGGAGCTGCTGACTCAGCTGAACCAGATTGGAGCTCTTCAGCAATGACCAGGGAGTAGCAGCCTAATAGACTCCCTGCTGACAACAGAGAACCTGCCCCATGCTGACACCCACTCCTTTGAGAGTTGACTCAATCACAAAGGATGCCAGCATTTCCTGGTGACTGTTTCCAGAAAAAAAAATAATAATAATAAAATAAAATAAAAATAAAAATAAAATGATACCGAGTGATCAAGTAAAAGTTATCCCTGGAATGCAGGGATAGTTTACATATGTAAGTCAGTACACAATACACCCTCATGTAGTAAACCCACAGTTAATGTCATACTGAACAATGGTGAAATGCTGACAGTTTTCCTTGTAAGGTCAGATGTAATGTAAGATAAGAATGCTCAGTTTTTTGTTTTTTTTTTTGGTCTTTTTGAGACAGGGTCTCCCTTTAGTCTCAGCTGGCCTGGAACTCTCTATGTAGACCAGGCTGGCCTTGAACTCACAGAGATCCTCCTGCCTCTGCCTCCCAAGTGCTAGGATTAAAGGCATGTGCCACCAAGCCCGGCTAGAATGCTCAATCTTACCATTGTTATCAAACAAACACTGAAGTTCTGCCTTGAACAAATAGGCCAGAGAAAGAAGATGGCACTCAAATTGGAAATAAGTAATAATGTTATTGGCAGGTGGCATGATCTAATGTATAGAAGACCCAAAAGACACCATAAAAACTGTTAAAACTAAGCTGGGCATGGTGATGCACACCTTTAATCCCAGCACCTGGGAAGCAGAGGCGGGCGAATCTCTGTGAGTTCAAGGCCAGCCTGGTCTACAGAGCAAGTTCCAGGCCAGCTGGGGCTATAGGGAGACCTTGTCTCAAACAAAGAAACAAACAAACAAAAACAACAAAATAAAACCTGTTAAAATTAATAAATTCAGCAAAATCAGTGCATTGATTCTACAAAACCAACACATGAAATCAGTTGCCCTTCTATGTTAACAATGAGTAATTAAAAATGGAGAAAATGCAACTGTTTATAATAGCATCATAATCAATAAATACTTAAGGAATAAATTTATTCATGGAAGTTAAATATCTGTACATTAGAAAGTGTAGGCATTGATTAAATAAATGAATGAATATAAAAATAAGTGAGAAGATAACATGTTTATAATTGTAATTATAATTGTTAACAATTATAATTGTTAAAATGTCCATACGCTTAAAATTCCAATCAAAATTCTACTGGAGTTCTTAAGAAAACACCTTAAAATGTATCTATAAACACACAATACCTGATTAGCTACAACCACAGAGAAAAAATAAATTTGAAAGTGTCATATTTCAAACTTTCAATGTAAATGGCATAGATATACTTCTCAAACTAATAAGGTTAGCATGAAAATAGACATGTAGACCAACAGAACAGACTAGAAAGCCCCTAATTCAATCAATCATCTATCTATCTATCTATCTATCTATCTATCATCTATCTATCTATCTATCTATCATCTATCTATATATCATGTATCATCTATTTGACAAAGACGTCAAGAGCACAATTTCAGAAAGACAGTCTCTCCACTGGGCAGACATTTACCTTATATCACATATATATGAAAATGGATTAAAGGATTTAAAGCCACAAAATTCTAGACAAACATTGGGATAAAGTTCTTTGTTTTGGGGCTTGGAAACTATGTTGAATAAAACACAAGAATACAAATAACCAAACCAAAAGCAGACAAAGCAGATTCATCAATCTGTAACACTCATAATGCAGCAAACAAACTCCAAAATTACACTGAAGGCAGCCTGAAGAATGGGGGAGAGGACCTGAAAATCATGTTTCACTGTACAGTTAATTATAATAGGACCATGGAAGCAATCTGTAAGTGAAAAAGGGTTATATCAAAACTATACAAGAGACTCATACCAGTCAATAAAGAAAACAAATAATACAACTGAAAAATAGACAATCTGAACAAATACTTCCTCATAAAAGACATCTAAGTAGCATGCATGCATATAAAGTTATAAAAGAATATAAAAGAAAACTCTACAAAAGTCAACTCCAGATGGATGAAAGACCTCAACGTGAAACCCCAAACTCTGAAGGCGATAGAAGAAAAAGTTGGCAGCAGACTACAAGATATAGGTGTAGGAAAAGACTTCCTAAATCAGACAGCAGCTGTGCAAGAATTAAGGTGGACAATTGACAAATGGGATCTCGTTAAACTCAAAAGCTTCTGTACATCAAAAGAAACAACAAAGGAAGTGAAGACAAAACCCACAGAGTGGGAGGAAACCTTCACCACAGATACATCTGCGTGAAGATACAAAGCATTGATTTCCAGAATACATAAACTACTCAAAAAAACAAAGAAGAAAGAAAACAAATGACCCGCTCAAAAGATGGAGCAAAGAGCTGAACAGAGACTTCACAAGTGAGGAATTAGAAATGGCTGAGAAACATCTTAAGATGTGTTCAACGTCCCTAATAATTAAGGAATTGCAAATTAAAACTACTTTAAGATATCATCTCACTCTGATAAGACTGGCGAGGATCAAGAAAACAAATGATACTAAGTGCTGGAGAGGTTGTGGGGAAAGGGGAACACTCATCCACTGCTGTTGGGAATGTAAACTTGTCCAGCCACTATGGAAAGTAGTGTGGAGAACCCTTGGAAGACTTGGAATGAACTTGCCACCTGACCCAGCCATACCACTCCTGGGTATGTACCCACATGACTCATCTTACCACAGAGATACATGCACAGCCATGTTTATTGCAGCTTTCTTCACAATAGCAAAAAGCTGGAACCAACCCAAGTGTCCCTCAAGTGATGAGTGGATAGAGAAAATGTGGTACATCTACACAATGGAGTTCTGTGCAGCAGTAAAGAAAGATGACATCATGAACTTTGCAGGTAAATGGATGGAGCTAGAAGATATCATGCTGAGTGAAGTAACACAGTCCCAGAAAAACAAAGGACGAATGGTATCCCTCATCTGTGGATACTAGCACCAATTACCTAATTGTATGGCAAACTGAGCAATGTTAATGTGATCTGAAAGCAACTGTGCTCTTATATTGTAAAATCCCTTGGAAAAATAAACATAAAAATTTTAAAAAAGAAAACTATTCTTTAGGGTGTGAGGAATTGGTATTCTTTGTGTATCTCAGCTCCTTCTGTTGCTTCGAAGTGAAGTATTAACATGGCATTAGAAGTTATTATATAAAAGCCAGACATAGGGGCTAGAGAGATGGCTCAGGGGTTTAAGGCCCTGGCTGCTCTTACAGAGGACCTGGGTTCAATTTCCAGCACCCACATAGTGGCTGAAAACTATCTGTAACTCCAGTTCCTGAGAAATCCAATGCCTTCTTCTGACATTGGATAACATGTGTGCACTTAGCTACATGAAGACAAAACACTGGTACATATAAAATAAAAATAAGTCAAAAATTATGACCCAGACATGAACATTAAAGAGATTCAGGCTCAATTTAGGTGTTATTTGTAGGTCTTTTAGTGTCTATGTGGCCCTGAAAGTCAAGAAGAATAAGAAATTGGGGATATCATTCAGTAGACATAGGGAGTGGTTCTATCTATTGGTGATTCAGGATATGTGTATGTGTGCCTGAACATAGCTAGGCTCAGGAAGAATTAGATCATGAATAACTTTAATCTTAATAGTTTGGACATAGTTTTGAAGTGTTACCATAACACAAACAGCGTAGATTTGGAATGTTATAACATAGTAGAAGTGGGTTGGCTTATCTGTCTCATGAAACATAATACTACAACTGCCTGCAGATTCAAATTCCATGTCCTGGCTGTAATACTAATCACCAAAGATCACTCCGCTTGGGACATTAGGCCCAGCTTACTTGATATGGTATAATTACTTTCTTAGTGACTAAACATTTCAATCAAAAAGGGAAAATTATTAGTGAATAGATAGATGATAATGGAAATAATACCCATGATATTAATATTATAAGTAGAGGAGTAATCTTTATGCAATGGATATTTGAACTTGTGGTATTTTTACTGATTTGTCATGTTAGATCTGACACATGAAATAAAAATGTGCAAGTAACATTAGATTTGTGGTTTTATTTCTTAGAAATGATATTCAGTGTAAAACAATTTCAAACTTTCAGAAAAGCAAGCACAGTGCAATTTTTTTTTTCTCCTCAGCCATTTAAAATCAAGTTCCTGCCCCAATGTCCCTTTCACATCTGGTTACTTCAGTATGAGGTTTCTACAAATGAGCATTTTCTTACAAAATTATAATATAATTATCAAAATTGAGAAATTAGCAGCTCCACACATCTAGTCCTGAGTGCTTCTTCATGACTCAGTCATTATTCAGATGACATCTGGAGGGACGGCTGTGAAACCGTGTGCTGAATCTAGCTAGCTGTCATTCCTCTCTCATCCAGCATTTTGGAAACATTTTTCCAAATTTCTTGGATCCCGTTCTTATCACTTGATGACCTTAGGGCAGTTATTCTGAAGAAACTTCCTAGGTGTCAGCTTATCTGCAATCCTTGTGGGCCACAGAGCTTTGACAGGCATGGGTGCACACTGCTGCCTTCTCCAAGCATCCTATCACAGTTCAAATTTTCCCTTACTCCCAAGTCACCTTTAACTTACAAGGACTTGACTGAGAATATTCTGGGAGTATTTAATTCTGTACTCTTCATCAAGCTTCCAGTTAATTGTTATTGATTTACATATATATATATATATATATATATATATATATAGAGAGAGAGAGAGAGAGAGAGAGAGAGAGAGAGAGAGAAAGAGAGAGAGAGACTCATGATTTCTTTTTCAGCATATTTGATGATTCTTTTGAATTTCATACAGTGTATTTTGATCATATTTGGACTCCTTCCTGTATCTCAACCCTCACCCTCTTCCACCCCTAACTTCATGACACTTATTATTTTTTTTTAATTTTTTATTACTATTTATTTCTGTATGTGTATGAATGTACTGTCTGCGTGCAGGTTTGTGCAACCGTGTCGTGCAATGCTGCGGAGGTCAGAAGAGGGTGTCAGATTCCCCTGGAACTGGAGTTCTCCTTGAATTGGAGTTTCAGACGGTTCTCGGCCGCCATGTGGGTGCTGGGGATCGAACCCAGGTCCTCTGCAAGAGCAGTCGGTGCTCTTAACTGCTAGGGCATCTCTCCAGCCCCATTATTATTATTTTTAAAGGTCTATTAAGTCTAATTTGTGTTCCCCAAATGCTCTTGGGTATTGGTCCATCTCTTGAAGCCTAGTCAGCCTACCTGGCATCCCACCCTTAAAGAAAACTAACTCTCCTCTTGAAGCACCTATCAATCAGCAATAGATCTTCAGCTAGGGCCAGGGCTACTTACCCACCTTCCCCTCCATGTTGGGATTTTGCTGGCTTGGGCTTGCACAGGTCTTGTGTATACTGCCAAATGCACTGTGGGTTCATATTTGCAACTGCCTTGTGGTGCCCAGCCAACACTTTAAAACTTTTTGTTGATTCTTGAGAATTTCTTACAGTGTATTTTGATCATATTCAGACACTGTCCCACCTTCACTCCCAGATTACTACCCCTCACTTCATGTCTTCTACTATAATTTTTAAAGGTCTGTCACGTCTAATTTATGTTCTCCAAATACTCTTTTGTATGGGTCCATCCCCTAGTGCCTGGTCAAACTACTGAGCATTACACTTAAAGGAAACTGAGTCTTCCTAGCCCAACAGCTATAACTGTCAATAGTTCCTCAGCTAGAGCTAAGGATTCTCCCTGCCTTCCTCACACCATGTTGAGTTTTTGTCTGCTTTGGGCTTGTGCAGGTCTTGTCTGTGGTTACCAGTGCTGTGGGTTCATGTGTACAATGGCCCTGTTTTGTCTGGAAAATGGTTTCTTTGTGTTTATCTTCAACCTTTGGCTCTTACAATCTTTCTGCTCCCTGCTTCCCAGGTATCTCTGGACCTTGAGAGTAGAGGGTGTGCTATAGGTGTCCCATTTAAGGCTGAACACTCACAATCTCTTATTCTCTACACTTTGACCAATTGTGGGTCTTTGCTGCAAGAAGCCTCTCTTGTGGGAAATGAGAAGTGTGCGTCTCTATAAGTATAATAATTCCTTAGGACTCAGTTTAATACTATGTCAATTTAAAAGAATAGCAAAATCTCCTCTAAGACCTGTGACCTTTCTAACCACAAGTTCTTGGCCCTGATAAGAGTACCAGGTATGGACTCCATCTTGCAAAATGGTTATTCGATCCAATCAGAAAGTGGCTGGTTACTCCCTGGCACTACTGCATCAGGGGGCAGTTCTCAGAAGACTAGTTATTGTAGCTCACAGGATGCATAGCTCGGTAAGGTTGATGATTATCTTTCTCTGCTGGTAGCAAGCACAGTACCGTTAAGCACTATGAAAACTGGGCAGTAGAGATGAAGCTTCAAGCTCAGTACCATCCTGAGTTATCAGTGTTTGTTCTATTACTCACATATAGAGTATCTTCAACCTTAGGATATTGCCATCACATTCTGGAGGGAAACAAGAGGAATGGCAATAGCCAGTATTGTCTGAAGGTGTACAGGAACACCCACCCATCCCCTAGTCAACAACTCTTAAAGAAGGAGTCCATTTCTGGCATTGAGCTTTATATTTACTAGCCTGAGATATCTGGTAGGATCTCTGCCTCCCCCCCCCCCCATAGAGTAACTCCATTTAATCTCTTTCTCTCTCTCTCTCTCTCTCTCTTCTCTCTCTCGTATATACTTATATATATATTAATCTATATATATATATATATACTAATATATTGTGGCTAGTTTCTCCACATGACTTTTTCAAAAAGGCCTTTAGGGACCTAATATCCTAGTTGATACTCCTTCTACCTGCCCTGCCATGATTCTTATGCTCGATTGCATGGGTTATAATCTCTTATTATCCTTATAGTGCTAAAATTATTCTCACAGAGCTCCTCCATGACGGTTCCCATTTTTTTACATGCCCCTTATTCTTTAGAAGTCCTTGTTTCTTTTTTTTTTTTTTTTTTTTTTTTTTGGTTTTTCGAGACAGGGTCTCCTTGTAACCCAAGCTGGCCTGGAACTCACTCTGTAGACCAGGCTGGCCTTGAACTCACAAAGATCCGCCTGCCTCTGCCTCCCAAGTGCTAGGATTAAAGGCGTGCGCCACCACGCCCGGCTTAAGTCCTTGTTTCTTGACATGAGATATGTTTCAGACTTGTCCTAGTTTCCTTCAGCTCTCAGTTTGACACATCCCAGAGTCATTTGAGGAAATCTAAATTAGGTCATTGCTCACATCAGATCCGCCTGAGGCCATGTCTGTGAGGATCTGTCCTGATTGGTGACTGAGTGCCCATTCCACTGTGGGCGGCACCATGCCTAGGCAGGTGGGCCTGAGCTCTACAGGAAAGCTCTTTTACTCAGAGTCTGTTTGGGAATTCCCCTGTGCAAAAATAAGATATCCTCTGATTTCAGGAGCTAAAAAGAGGAAGATTTGAGGTTGCTTGTTCATGGAAGGCTGTCGTCACTGTCCCTGGGAAGTCCCTGGAATATTAAAATGAGACTTAGAGTATATACAAGGGCCAGCCCTTTTAGGGCTTAAACTCTAAAACTTGGATGTGTTTTCAGGTGTGAAGATCTGGCTACAGTTGTGTTTTCACACTTGCTTAAACCCCCTTAGATCAACTCAGTGGGGAATTAGGGAGCTACTGATAATTGTGAAGCCTTCGAACTCTCCAATAGACCAGGAATATGCTGTTGTGTTTGAAGGAAGTGGGAGGACGTAAAGATGATAAAGACATAAAGCAAAGAGAAGGCAGAAGAAAAAGTTAAAAGACTTAAAGCATGGGGCTGGAGAGATGCTCAGGGGTTAAGAACACTGGCTACTCTTGCAGAAGACTTGGGTTTGGTTCCTAGCACCCACATAGTGGGTAACAACCATCCGTAACTCTATTTTTTTTCTTTTGGTCTTTTCGAGACAGGGTCTCTCTGTAGCCCCAGCTGTCCTGGAACTCGCTCTGTAGACCAGGCTGGCCTTGAACTCACAAATATCCTCCTGCCTCTGCCTCCTAAGTGCTAGGATTAAAGGTGCACGCCACCACACTGGGCTCCATCAGTAACTCTTTTTCCTACACTTGATCTTAGCCAAAAGGCCCAGAAAGGATGTAGCTCTTGTTCCATAGGATACAATGCCCTCTTCTGGTCACGGGCATTGAACAGATGGGTACATTTATATAAATATAGGCAAAGCACTCATACACACAAAATAAAAATATGAAAAATATAAAGGCTTAAAGCATGACCTCACCTTCTATTTAACTAGTGGTATAGAGTGAGTTGTATTTTCAGTAGTCAAAATTGGAAGTTTTAATTATATTGCAAATTATAATGATTCTTCTTGGTCTTTGTTATATAGATATATCTCTACTATATATATATATATAATATATTATTTCTCTAAGCCTTGACATTGCAGGTTATCTAAATTAGTTGGATATTCATACTAAGGCAGTCAAAAAGGGAACCTAGCCTGATGGGGCAAAACCAGTGTTTAACATACTGGACCTAGAAACCAACATGAGCCAGAGATATTTATGTTCCTGATGTTTATAAATTGATCAAGTCCTTTGAAATCTGTCTTTCTAGGCCTGGCCTGATCTCAATTATGCATGCCTCATTAAGCCTTCATTTCCTCTGACTTTTGATATGATCCAGGGTTTCTAGTGAAGTTACCTAGGTTTTTGCTGCAGTGATTAATCACTTGGAGTACTGTATTTCAAGGGTCTGCTGAACGGTGTGCGTGTGAGTGTGTGTGCGTGTGTGTGTGTGTGTGTGTGTGTGTGTGTGTGAAGGTATATACATGGTATCGTATGTTTTTGTATTTAAGAGTTCTAGAGAGTATATGACTCATGCTTATATGTGTTGGGTGGTATATGTATCTTGCTTATGTTAAATAATGAGTTTAACAAACTGGCTTCATGAACTAACTTATGCCCTGTAAAGCATATTAACTGGTAACATTTATCTATCATCTATCTATCTATCTATCTATCTATCTATCTATCTATCTATCTATCATCTATCATCTATCTATCTATCTATCTATCTATCTATCTATCTATCTATCTATCATCTATCTATCTAATCTTGTCCATATATTTATTTTTATTCCAGTGTCTTGTAGAGGTTCCAGAACACAATGTATCCTCAAAGGGTCTATGGAACTGAGTCACATTCTGAAAACCCAGCTCTGGGCCACTACACCAGTCTAGACCACCTCCTGTCCTAGCTGAGTGTCTCTCAGCCTCTGACACTTGGTCAATCTCTTGTGATCTTGTTCCAGGGCCTGGAGAGTGGCCGCCTTTGACAATGCTTAAATACCCCATGCCAGAGAAAGCCCTGACTAGGCAAATGGCATCCTGAGCATCAAGATGCTCTCTGTGGCAAGAGTGAGGTCTGGCTGTTGGCTGGCGATCTCCTGCACAGTTCATTGTAACATCTGGTTCTGTGACGTTGTTTGACTTCTCCCCAGGATTTTGGTGCATATGTGTGTGGCTGGTCAGCATCCCTGTGACTACCACCATTACATCTTAGATGTAACATAAGGAGAAAATTAACGGGGTTTAATAAACTTTAGTTTTGATGTTGTATTTCCATTCATATAGCCACTTCTTCTGCTAGGAAGAACTGTGAGGTTCATGGCTCTATCTTCATGGGCTTCATGGGTTTTTGAAGCATGCCCTAATTTGGTGTTTCTTTTCCTCATCTCCCATTTCTGAATACAATACACCCTGTGCCCCAGAAAAGCTTATGAATATACAGTCCTCTCTTAGAAAGGCAACTGTAGGGAAAAAGGAGGCCACCTGTGGCTTCTCTTATGCTAAATTACCTGCTTGTCTGTTTACACTGAAACCTGGCCTTAGGCAGGATTTGCATGTACATTAGCAAACCTTGGGATCAAAGGCACTGACAAGTACCCATGATGTTATGGAACTTGAGGCATGGGGCTGAAACCAGGCCGTGAGATATGATGTCACTCTGGGTATAAAAACAGAATGCTGTGAATAAAAAGCCCTTCGTACTCTCAGTCAGAGACTACAGGCTGTTATTTTCACGTGTAATCTTAGCTCATGAGGCTTGTGTAGTAGTCACCAGTGGCTTGGACGGGGGCCAATCAGGCCACCAACTTGGGAAGCTGGCATGGACCAGTGGGTTAGATGGTGGTCTAGCAGACCACCAACTTGGGAAGCTGGTGTGGGGACTGTCACCAGGTGTGATGTGTGGTGAGCGCCTGGGTGGGAATTAGACCATAGAGTGCCAATCAGGCGACAGTCTGGGAATTAGACCATAGAGAACCAAGCAGGTGGCAGTCTGGAGGATCTGGGAGTGCCATTAGGGCATTGCCTGGTGTAGTTGGTTAGATTAGACAAGCAGGCAGTGGAAAGTTGTCAGCCTTTGGCCCCACGGTTTAGGACAGCTGCTGCCAGCTGTCTTGCATCTTCCCTTTTCCCTGTAATCTGGTGGACAGGGTTTGAGCATCCACCTCTACGTGTGGTGGAGTAACACCACAGGCAGCCCTTGCTCTGTCAGTCTAACCTAGTGACACATTTTTCCAGCTGCTTCAGGCTCATGCCAGCCTAATCTCTGCCCTTCCCACGGTCTGTTCTAATTCTACATACATTTACTGGGGGAAAAAATTATATCCTAATTCCAAATTGTCTGCTTCCACTTTCTTTTAATGTCTGTATGGATTACAGTCGCCTCACAATAGGAATCCAATCTTACAATTCTTTGTCTTGCCATGTGTGACTTCTTAGGAACATCTGCAAATTCTTTCATTACCTACACTCACAAATGCTTCAGGCATTTAACAAGGATAATATGCTGTGGTGAGCAATAGTCTGGAAAACAAGACCTAAAGATGCCATAGGCATATTTTCCAGCACTTATCAAGTTCTTCCTTTGTAAACCACTATACAATATTCTCCAAAGATTAGTAAGTTTGTTTGATGTACTAGTTACTTTTCTGTTGCTGTGATCAAACAGTGTGACCAAGGAAACTTATAGAAGAAATAGTTTAAGTGGGCTTGTGGTTCCAGAAGGAGAGGCCAGAATGGAGGGAGAAGCACGACAAGAGGAACAGAAAGCTGAGAGGTCATCTTCAACAGCAAACAGGAAGCAGAGAAGGCAACAGGAATTGGGGCCTGGTCCTAGGACATGCTTCCTCCAGCAAGGCCACACCTCCTAAATCTTAGCAAACAGCACCACCAATTGGCAACCAAGTGATCAAATAGGTCAGCCTAGGGGGCATTTCTCATCCAGCCACCACATTTGGAAATACCAGAACATCCAAATGGGAATCATGCACCATAATCAACTATGATCAAGGAGGATGAGGCAAGGGGAAGTTGTTAAGGAAAAATGGAAGAGAATCACATGAAATACTTTAAAATGATATACCTGGTCACAAGTAGTAATAACGGTTCTCCAAAGATAAATAGTAAGCATGGGGCCAGTCCAAGGGTAGCTAGAGGGCTCATCCTTGTATGAGCACTCTCTGTAATGTTGTGTCAACTCCCATACGAGGTTGTAGTTATAGTAGGCTCATTCAAGAGTAATTCTTCTTATCAGGCACATGGTCCTGATATCTCTCCTGTCATAGCTTCCTGGGTTTATTTCTTAGTATGTTTGAAAGGTAAGGCTTGGCCAAAGCAAACTCCATTTCTATTCTGACAGTTTTCATTCGAAGTTGAAAACAGATAGACAGGTAGAGTTATTTTCAAACCCCAGTGAAAAAGTTTCTGTTTCAGACTCCCACTGGAAGGAAGGTCAGGTTTATGTTGAGATGCAAGAGTTTAGGTTGGCATTGTGGGGTGACTCTGAGTCATAGGAGCTAATGATTTGCCTTGCTCTGTTATCTTCTAACCTTCCTCTTGGACTGCCAGACTCTGAGACACTTTCAGTGACTGACAGTTGGCAAGTACAGATGTCTTTGAAACCACATTTATACATTTATTGGGGGGCACTAGCTTTTATTTTGCACTTTTTAGGAGCATGATTCTATTCATGCATCATGGACAATAAGAACTGAAGTACAGGTTTAAATCCTAGCTAAGAAGAGGAAGAGAAACCTTCTGGCCACAGCAGATTTAAGCCTTCAGAAGTCAGGGATAGACCTGTGTGATGTTTTTGTTTTTTCTTTTTTAGCGGAGTTGGCATTTAGACACAATACATGAAGAGTATCTTGGTTGAAACAGAGAAAAGAATCTTCTGAAAGACTCCATGTCTCATTGCCCTGTAGCCCTAGAGGATGGAACACTGACCTTCTGCTTCACTCTTCCACACCATGATTTCCTTGATTCTGGAAGCAGCTCAGGAAAGAGGGCTCTATCCCCAGATTTAACTCCTTAACGATGCAGGCTGATGTCAGCGCACCCCTTTCAAAATGAACCTTTGGCCCACTGCTCTTTGCTTCTCACGCCTTTGGGCTCTGAAGGACCATGCATTTACATTCAACATCACAAAGAGAATTAGAACATTAGTGTTTTTGTTCCTAACCACCAAGGCCACCCATCCTTTTTATAGTCTGGCTTCAAGGTCTCTGTCAGCCTTGTCAGCCTCCTGACTGCCCAGCACTTTGTTCAAGACTCCAGCTCAACAGCAGTTTGCATTTTCTGCATCTAGATAGCTTTGTGATTATGCAAAAGCTCAAGACATCTCTGTTTCCCGTGATTATAGAGTCCCATTAGGTAGAAGGCTTGAGTTCCCCTCTTCCATTTTAGATGCACGTATTTTCTAATAACATGTGAGTATGGTTTCTAATTTAATTAAAGATATTTGGCTACTGTGCCATGGTGGAGATAGAAACGTGTCATTCATGATTAGCAGCTGTACAAGAATGTGTCCCACCCAGTGCCAAGCTGGAAGGCGGAAAACAAACTAAGGGTTTCCTTAAGATTTTTGCCCAGTATCTTTTGTGATTGAACATTAGCTGCATTTCCTGAAATGTCCTGTGAGTCTGGCACTGTGACTCTCTGAACCACTTCACTACAGTTTTATGAAGTAAGACATTATTGTTGCCACCTGCAGAGGAAGAGATGGCAATTCAGGCTCAGGAGCTTGTACAACATGCAAAGAGCTTCCTGCACAAAGGTAAAGAAGACTTCTCAGGGGTAAAGAAATTGTTAAGTGGGAGATCTAGAGTCTCAATACAGCCCCAGGGTCTTTATAGTCACAGCTTTTGTCAGAAGGCTTTTTGATGCTTTGAAAATAAATGATTGAATGCTCTATGCTGTAAGTTGGATGATTTACTGGTGTATTTGTCGAGGTAGGTTATATAGACCTCAAATACAAGCAATGTAGGATAATACATAATTAAGTACTTAAGTAGATCAGGGATTGTGAATTGATGTTCCAACAAGGCTTTGTGAGCCAGCCTAATCCTATTATCTTCATATAATCCATAATAAGACTGAGGATTTGAAGTATCAAATATTTCCAAAGCTACAGAGCTGCTACCAGAAGCCAAGCCAGTGCAGAATGCTAGGTTATCTTAACACCAATCTGATATCAATTTCCATGCTTCCATCTGCATTGGTGGCCTCTCAAAATCAAATGTTATTAGTGTTTTATCTTATGAAATAGTGTAGGTTTTTCCCACACAATATTCAGTATGTTTATTTTAGTCCAAGAGGGAAAGGTAAGCTTATTAATGAGAATAGAAGTTATTCCTCACCTTAAATCATTAGTAATATCTTGATGAGTCTAGAAGACTCAAGTCTCACAAAAATTTGTGATGTCAGTCTGAGCCAGTATTTACAAATGAACATATGTTAATAGTGGGGTAATTTGGTTAAGTGAATATTGTGCCAAAATATCTGGGATTTATAAGATAACACTTATAACAATTTTATGGGAAATTGCTTCAAAATTATACCCTTATAAAGTGCACACATTAATAACACACCACAAGGACATATAAATTATATAAGAGTCATATCCCTTTGCCTTTGTGCACATTGACTAATGTAATGTTTTTGCAACAGCAAAAGGTATATACTATGTTATTAAAACATACTGGCATTTAAAAATGTTCTATTAAATTTTCCACAGACAAGTAGGAGGTATGGAGATAATGAAGACAGTGCTTTAAGAGGGATGAGATCTGTTCCTCTTCTAAAGGGACAAGTAAAGGAAAACAAAGCAGCACACATTTACGAAGAGAATGAGATGAGTTCCAAACAGGAATTAGGGAAGGCCAGAGCCATCTGTCATCGCTTGCTATATTTTGATGCACTGAAATGAATCTGAGCATCAGAGGGACAAGCAGTTTGGTTACCTAGCAAAAATGTAGAAAGAATTTTTCCTCATTAATTCCCAGTGACCATGGTTGCATTGGTGGGGAAGGAATGTGTACATCAGGCTGCAAGTGATGGTTGGCTATCCTCAGGTAGCAGGTCACAGTACACGTACCCAGCCTCATCAAAGCGCCATGCTGTCTTGTGCATGTCTCAACACAGCGTCACCAATTCATTCAGATTGTTCTACTTAGAATGCTGGTCCTACTTGCCTTAGAACCTTCACTGTGGGCCCTGTGGTGAATCCAGCTTCATTTTTCATGATTTGATTCGATTGTGTGGAACTTGACAGGATCTGAACTCACCTAGGAAATAAGCCCCCCAGACACACTTGTGAGTAATTATCTGAATTAGGTAAATTGAAGTGGGAAGATCACCCTAAAAGTATGTAGCACCAGTGTCTGGGCTTGGGTCCTGGACTGAATAAGAGCAGAAAACTAGTTGAGCAGGAACATCTATCACTCTGTTCATGGCTGGATGCAATGTGACCAACTGCCTCAAGCTTCTCCCCCTTTCCTTCCATGCCATGAGAGACTGTGCCTTGAACAGGAGCCAAAATAAACCCTTCCTTTCTTTAGTTGGTTCTGACAAGTATCTTTAAAAAAATATTTTATTGGGGTTTGGCTCTGGTGCCAGAGTGAGTTCGTGTGTGGGGTGCTCAGGTTCGGGCCTTGCTTACTAGGACCACCTGGAGCTCAGATAGGAGCCCAACACTGCTCCAGACAGGTACCAGACAGATACTGGGCGCTGGCTAAGTCAGGCATATCCCCCCAACCCCCGGCCCAACCAATTGGAATTGAGGAGAGAGTATCCAAGTGGATTTTTTTGGAGAACCCTCAGAACAGGAAGGGAAGAGTGACTTAGACATCCAATATCCAATATATAAACAAAATTGAAAGCCTGAAACCTAGACAAGTCAACACTCCATAAACAAGGAGGGAAAAAAAAAAAGCATAGGAAGAAGGCAAGCAAAACAAGACATTAACATAATGAAAAGGCATTTGTGATTGGCATTGGAACACAGGCAAAATAAAAACAACAAAAAAAGGAAACCCTCATGCCTGGGACACAGCAAAGGGATAACATGGGAAAGGTGCAGGATAATTCTGCACCAAGCTCTACCAACCCTGTAGGAGATAGCTACAATGGGACCTCGCTAGAAGTGACCCAAGAAACAGATCTTAGAGGAATAATTGCAGACCTATGCAGAGAAATTAAATAAAATAAAGAAGAAGTCAGAGAGCTAAAGAGAGAGAATGAAAAACTCAAAAAGGACCTAGAGGGATAAAATGACAAACTTCAGAAAGAACTAAAGGAAGAGAATGACAAACCCCAGAAAGAACTAGAGGGAGAAACACTGAAAAAGGAAGCCAACCAGTGAAGTAAGGAGCACCAAGAAGAGATTGAGAAGCTCAAAAAGGAAATGGAAATACTAAAGAAAACACAAGATGAAATGAAAAAGGAAATAGAACACTCATCCAATCAAGAATAATGGAAAGGAAAAAGCCTCAGAAATAGAATGGAGGAAGCAGAACAAAGAATATCAGATCTGGAAGATAACACAGAGCAACTAAAAAAGCTCAAATAAAGAGTATAAAAAATTTAAAAATACACAAAAGTGGAACAACCAGGAAATATGGGACACTATGAAAAAATCAAACCTATGCATCATAGGAATAGAGGAAGGAGAAGAATCTCAAGAGAATAGTATTCACCAGATCTTCAACAGAATAATAGATGAAAATTTCCCCAAACTAAAAATAGACAAACCCGGGGCTGGAGAGATAGCCTAGTGGTTAAGAGCACCAACTGCTCTTGCAGAGGACCCAGGTTTGATCCCCAGCACCTACATGGTGGCTGAGAACCATTTGTAACTCCAATTCCAGGAGAACTTCAGTTCCAGGGGAATCTGAGACCCTCTTCTGACCTCTGCAGCATTGCATGACACGGGTGCACAAACCTGCATGCAGACAGTACATTCATACACATACAAAAATTAATAAAATAAAAAAATAGACAAACCCATACAAATACAAGAAGCACATAGGACTCCAAATAGACGAGATCAGAAAAGAAAACTCCCCATGCCATATCATAGTTAAAATGCTAGACGCTGAAAACAAAGACAAAATTCTGAAGGCTACAAAAGAAAAACAAGTCACATACAAAGGGAAACCCATCAGAATTACAACTGACTTCTCAGCACAAACCATGAAAGCAAGAAGAACATGGAGCAAAGCATTCCCAGTGTTAAAGGACTATGGATGCCAACCCAGAATACTTTACCCAGCAAAAATGTCAACTATAGTTGAAGGAGAGAGAAAAATCTTCCATGACATAAACAAGATGATAGAATACATGTCTAGAAAACCAAATCTTCAGAAAATACTTGAAGCAATTCAAAGGATAGAAGAGAGGAGCAACTATCCCCAAGAACCTAGGAAAAGAAACTAATAAAAACATAACTGTAGGAATAGAATCAGAGACCAAAAGTCCAAATGGATAATAAGGTGAAAGGAAGCAACATCCATCTTTCAATTATAACCTTAAATATGAATGGACTAAATTCCTCAATCAAAAGTCATAGACTGGGAGAATGGATTAGGAGACAAAATCCATCTATATGCTATCTACAAGAAATCCATCTCAATTTCAAGGATAGACACCAACTTAAGGTGAAGGGATGGAAGAAAATATTCCAAGCAAATGGTACCAAAAAGAAAGTAGGGGTTGCTATTCTAATTTCAGACAAAATAGGCTTCAAAGCAAAAGAAATCAAAAGAGACAAAGAGGGCCATTACATCTTTATTAAAGGAACAATTGATGACGAAGATCTCATAATCATGAATATATACGCACCAAACTCTGGTGCACCAAACTTTATAAAGACAATTCTTCAGTACCTCAAGGCACAGATTAACCCCAACACACTAATAGTAGGGGACTTCAATACCCCACTGTCCTAGTTTGTCTTCCATTGCTGTGACAAAACACTCTGACCAACACCAACTTGGGGAGGAAAGGGTTTATTCAGCTTACATCTCCTGGGTCACAGTTCATCACTTAAGGAGCCCAAGGCAGGAACTCAGGGCAGGAACCTGGAGGCAGGAGCTGAAACACAGTCCATAGAGGAACGCTGTTCACTGGCTTGCTCTCCACTGGCTTGCTCTTCACTGGCTTGCTCTCCTGGCTCACGCCCAGTCTGCCTTCTTATACCATACACAACCACCTGCCCAGGGTGGCACTACTCATTGTGGGCTGGGCCCTCCCACACTGCTCAACCATCAAGACAATACTCCACAGATGTGGCCACAGGCCAATCCAATGGAGCCAATTCCCCAATTGTGGCTCCCTCAACCCAGGTGTGTCAAGTTGACACTAAAGCTATCCAGCACACCCACTAAGTCCTTTAGACAGATCAATAGGACAAAGGATAAACAGAGAGACATCTGAACTGAATGATACAATACACCAAATGGACCTCACAGACATCAATTATTCAATATCAAATATTCCACCCAAACACCAGAGAATACACATTCTACACAGCACCCAATGACTCTGGTGCACCAAACTTTATAAAGACAATTCTTCAGGATCTCAAGGCACATATTAACCCCAACACACTAATAGTAGGGGACTTTGATACCCCACTAAGTCCTTTAGACAGATCAATAGGACAAAGGATAAACAGACATCTGAACTGAATGATACAATACACCAAATGGACCTCACAGACATCTATTGAATATTCCACCCAAACACCAGAGAATACACATTCTACACAGCACCCCATGGAACATTCTCCAAAATAGAACATATGCTGGGACACAGGAAAAAAACTCAACAAATACAAAAAGATTGAAATAATCTCATGCATTCTATCAGACCACAGTGCAATAAAACTCAAGATCAACACCAGAATAAGCCCTACAACCTACAAGAATACATGGAGACTAAACAACACTCTCCTGAATAATGAATGGGTCAAGGAAGAAATAAAGAAAGAAATAAAAACATTACTGGAGTTGAATGACAATGATAATACAACACAACAAAACTAATGGGACACTTTAAAAGCAGTCCTAAGAGGGAAGTTTATAGCTCTAAGCGCCTACATTAAAAAAACAGAAAGAGCACAAGTGAATGATCTAACACTGCAGCTAAGAATACTTGCGAGACAAACAACAAATGAGCCTTAAATGCAGCAGACAAGAAGAAATAACAAAAATCAAAGCAGAGATCAACGAAATAGAAACAAAGAAAGCCATACCAAAAAAATTCAATGAATCCAAAAGCTGGTTCTTTGAGAGAATAAACAAGATAGGCAGAACTCTATCCCAGTTAACCAAAAGAAAGAAGGAACAACTCCAAATCAGTAGAATCTGATGAAAGGGGAAATATCACAACAGACAATGAAAAGATCCAGACAATCATACTGGATTACTTTAAAAACCTATACTCTACTAAGTTTGAAAACCTAGAAGAAATGAATGAATATCTGAAATCCTGGGAATCAACAAAGCTCAACCAAGAAGAGATTGACAGCATAAATAGACCAATAATATATGAAGAAATTGAAGATGTAATAAGCAGCCTCCCAACCAAAAACTGCCCAGGCCCAGATGGTTTCACAGCAGAATTCTATAAAATATTTAACCATTACTACTCAAGTTGTTAAGAAGGATACAAATGGAGGGAGCTCTCCCAGATTCCTTCTATGAAGCCAGCACCATGCCATTACCACAACTAGGAAAAGATACAACCAAAAAGGAGAACTATAGACCCATTTCCTTAATGAACACATATGAAAAAATTTTAAATAAAATACTTGCAAATTGCATACAGACCCACATCAAGAAGATCATTCAACATGACCAAGTTGGATTCATACCAGAAATGTGGGGATGGTTCAACATATGAAAATCAATAAGCATCATCAAACATATAAATGGACTGAAAGACAAAAACCACACCATCATCTCAATTGATGCTGAAAAAGCCTTTGATGAAATCCAGCATCCCTTCATGCTTAAAGTCCTAGAGAGAATTGGACTGGAGGGATCATTCCTCAATGTAATCAAAGCCATATACAGGAAACCCACTGCCAATATCATCCTAAATGGGGAAACGACAGAAGCATTCCCCTTAAAGGTAGGAACTTGGTAAGGCTGCCCCCTTTCATCACTCCTTTTCAATATAGTGCTTGAAACCCTTGCTAGGGCAATAAGGCAAGAAAAGGAAATTAAAGGAGTTCTAATTGGAAAAGAGGAAGTCAAGCTATCCCTTTTTGCTGATGACATGATCATTTACTTAAGGGATGCTAAGAACTCCACCAGAAAACTCCTAGAAACAATAAAGAGCTTCAGTAAAGTGGCAGGATACAAAATAAATCTAGAAAAATCAGTAGCCTTTCTTTACACTAACAATAAGCAACTGAAGAAGCAATACAAGGAGACCTTCCCTCTCATAGTAGCCTCAAAAACAATAAAATACCTAGGAACGAACCTAAACAAAGACACCAAGGATCTCTACAACAAAAATTTTAAACCCCTGAAGAAGGAAATTGAGGAAGACATCAGAAGATGAACAAACCTCCCATGCTCATGGATTGGGAAAATAAATATAGTAAAAATGTCCATTCTACCCAAACTCATGTACAGATTTAATGCAATCCCAATCAAAATCCCCAAGAGTTTCTTCACAGGCTTGGAAAAAAATCCTTAATTTCATTTGGAAAAACAAAAGACCTTGAATAACCAAAGCAACCCTGAGCGAAAAGCGAAAAGAGCAATACAGGGGGGATCTCTATACCAGACTTCAAACTATACTACAGGGCTATAGTAAAAAAAAAAAAAAAACAGCTTGGTACTGGCACAAAAACAGACCACTTGACCAATGGAACAAAACTGAAGATTCAAACCTGAGCACATACAATTTCAGCCACCTCATATTTGACAAGGGAACCAAGAAGACACAAAGGAGGCAAGACAGCATCTTCAGCAAGTGGTGTTGGCAAAACTGGATCACCACCTGTAAAAGAATGAAATTAAACCCCTACCTCTCACCCTGTACAAAAGTCAATTCCACATGGATCAAAGACCTCAACATGAAACCCAAAACTCTGGAGGTGATTGATAGAAGAAAAACTTGGCAGCAGACTACAAGACATAGGCATAGGAAAAGACTTCCTAAATCAGACAGCAGCTGCACAAGAAATAAGATCAACAATTGACAAATGGGACTTCATTAAACTCAAAAGCTTCTGTACATTAAAAGAAACAATAAACAATAAAGGAAGTGAAGAGAAAACCCACAGAGTGGGAGGAAACCTTCACGCAGATACATCTGACAAAGCATTGATCTCCAGAGTATACAAACTACTCAAAAAACAAAGATGAAAGAAAACAAATAAATCACTCATTAGATGGAGCAAAGAACTGAATAGAGACTTCACAAAGGAGGAATTAGAAATGGCTGAGAAACATCTTAAAAACCGTTCAACATCACTAATAATTAGGGAAATGCAAATTAAGACCACTTTAAGATATCATCTCACTCCAATAAGACTGGCCAGGATCAAGAAAACAAGTGATATCAAGTGCTGGAGGGAATGTAAACTTGTACAAAACCACTATGGAAAGCAGTGTGGAGAACGCTTGGAAGACTCAAAATGACCTTGCCATTTGATCCAGTCATACCACTCCTGGGTATATACCCACAAGACTCATCTTACTGCAGAAATACTTGCACAACTATGTTTATTGCAACTCTGTTCACAATAGTAAAGAGCTGGAACCAACACAAATGCCCCTCAACTGACGAGTGGATAGAAAAAATGTGGTACATGTACACAGTGGAGTTCTATGCAGCAGTAAAGAAAGACAACATCATGAACTTTGCAGGTAAATGGATGGAGCCAGAAGATATTATGTTAAGTGAAGTAACACAGTCCCAGAAAATCAAACGACGAATAGTATCCCTCATCTGTGGATGCTAGCATCAATAACCCAGTTGAAAATATTTCTCATCTAGAGGGGTGCATATCGAAAGAATAGCAACAGAAAGACTGCATCAGAAAATTGACTGAAATGGTGAATCGGGAGGGGTGGGTGGGTTTGGGAGAGGGACATGGGGTCTATATTCGATTAATGTATATTTAATTGACTCGATTTCAACAAGTATCCAATTTTGTCCAAACTCTATCTACAAATTACATGGCATTTTAGGACTTAGTAAAAGTAAAAATGTCTATATTAAGCAACATTGGTTTAAAGGCTTTGATAAAAATGGTGATACATCTGAATTAATCGGAAATATAAATTGTTGTTGTTCATATTTGTTTTACTTAAAATCTGTATAACAATAACTTTGGGATTAACATATACAAATGTTCTCTACGATCTTTGTGTTATACTGTATAACTGTATATATATGTAAATATATATATGTAAATATACTGTATAATGAGTCCTAATGAACCTTACCTTCTAGGTGCTACAAAGTTTTAATATGAGAGTCTTTCTTACATCCTTTTCATATAATGAAGAAAAATATGATGGTAAGGAAGTCAATCTTTAACTGTAAATTAAAGCTGACTGTTATAGAGGTTATCTCTTATAAAACCAGTAAAAACTGCTTTCTTTAATTGACATAGGAACTGTGAAAATTATTCTCTATTCAGAACCAAATATAATACTAGAGTCTCTTTAAGCTGTGCATTTAAGCAAAATATAATAATACAGGAGAGCTCTGATATCAGCAATGGATTATTCTGCCAAGGAGATGTTGGCCAGGGGATCCAAGCCCCACCCCCCAAAAGGTAAAGGCTTCTTGCCTGTAAACTGGGATACCTGCAAGAAGAGAGGCAGTAAGGCCCTACTGTTGAAGACCTGATGTAAGCATGGGAAAGTTGTATTGAGACCACACTTGCAAGTGTACAGTTGGTCTCTAGAATACCAGAGAGTGCTACCAAAGGCCACTAAACCAAAAAAGCAAATATTAGTCTCCTTGAGTCAAGCAAGACTCCTCTGTCAGCATCAGCTACACCTCACCTGCCTGGAAATACTGTGCAGCAGTGGCAGCCATATGTCTGTATATCCCAAATCTAATTGGCTATTAGCTCTCTCCTTGGAGGAATAACTCACAGCTGATGCCACAAGCTTACATCCTCTAGTGGTTAGGAGATGTTATAAGCCACAGTAAGACCTTGTCATCTTTTACAGAAAAAAATGTAATTCATGGATTAGCATACCATCCAAACATCTGTGTCTATACCAAAGTAACCTGCCATAATAATTAGTACTGTCTAAATATCTATATATCTAATTGCCTATGCTTCATTAGAAGGATTGAAAGGTTATTCCTGAACAGACTGTCAGCCCATGAAAAGAAACAGCCAGAATTGGTCAGAGTCCAAAACGACATCTTCAGAGAAAGTAGACTGTTTTGCTTCTCATCCATGTGTACCCCTTTTCTAAGCCTAGGGAACAATCTGCAGAAGAGTAAAAGGTAAAACTACAGCAATATAGACTGGATGCTTATTTGATCAACTTGATTGTACACACAAGCCCGTCCAGGTAGATGGTGGGAGCCTTGGGCTGTGTGGGTTTGGGCACAACTGCTTGCAAATTGGTTTTACATGAAGGATGCTTGTACTCAAAACATCACTTCTTGTTAAAAAATGAAATAAATGAAAGTAAATGGAAAAAATATTTTATTATTTTTAATTTATGTGTTTGAGTGTATTGCTTGCATGTGTGTAAGTGCACCAGTGTCATGCAGTGCTTGCAGAAGTCAGAAGAGGGCATCAGATGCAGAACTGGAATTATGGACAATTGCTAGTTGCTATGTGGGTGCTGGGAATCAAACCCGGGTCCTTTGCAAGAGCAACAAGTGCTCTTAACTGCTATGCCATCTCTCCAGCCCTTCTGACAAGTATTTTATCACTAAGAAAATCACAACCATTAAGAAGGCTTTCCTGGTCCAAGTCATAGAACTACTGTTTCCTCACATGCCCCCTCCTGCAGCCAAATGTGTGGGCTTCTTTTCCATGTATGTCTATCTTCTGACCTGCAAGCAAGCTTGATTGCCTCTGTAAACTTAACAAAAGCAGAACTACTGATAGATGTGTGAATATGTTGAAAATGGAAAGCAATGATTAATTAAGGGGAAATTAAGCAAAAAGATAAAAAGGAAACCAGTAAGTATAAAATATATAACGTTCATACATGCAACCAACAGGGTTAGCAATTCTCTACATACACTTGGGCTGAATCATAGTGCTTGTCTATTTGGAAGATCAACCAGATATCTTTCTGACTTTTATTCCCTTCATAATTCCTTGTAACTAAGGAAGTTTTTTATTTTTTGCTTTGCTCTTTTTAATTTATTATATATATATATACATATTATATATATATATATATGTATATTTGTACAAGATTATGTTACTAATCAAATGTAGACCTGTGTCCCCCTCCCTACCCCGTTACCCACCCCACCAGAGCTCATGTATTCTGCCAAACATGTTATTCATCTTTTTCTCAGTCTTTCTCAAAATTCTCAATGTGGAAGTTGACTGTTTTGAGTAGAAGTTCACCATTTCAGTCAGTTGACACAGTATTTTCTGTTGTTGTTATTGTTGTTGTTGTTGTTATTATTGCTATTGTCCTTTCCAATATGCATCACTCCTAACTACTTGGACACAAGCTCAAGGGACTGTGCACAAGAAATACTTACAACTAGGTAATTGGTGCTAGCATCCACAAATGAGGGATACAATTTGTTGTTTGTTTTTCTGGGACTGTGTTACTTCACTTAACATCTTCTAGTTCCATCCATTTACCTGCAAGTTTCATGATGTAATCTTTCTTTTTTTATTTTTTTAATTTATTTATATTTTTTTTATCAAATCTAGACTGGTGTCCCACCCCTTCCCCCCACCCCACCAGAGCTCATGCATTCTGCCAAACATGCTTTCATCTCTTTCTCAGTCTTTCTCAATATTCTCCATGTGGAAGTTGACTGCTTTGAGCAGAAGTTCACTGTTTCAGTCAGTTCTTTGATGCAGTCCTTTCTGTTGTTGTTGTTGTTTCCAATATGCATTACTCCCAACTGCTTTGGGACCATGCACAAGAAATACTTACAACTAGGTAATTGGCACTAGCATCCACACATGAGGGATGACACTTGTCGTTTGTTTTTTCTGGGACTGTGTTACTTCACTCAGCATGATGTCCTCTAGCTCCAGCCATTTTCCTGCAAAGCTCATGATGTCGTCTTTCTTTACTGCTGCATAGAACTCCATTGTGTAGATGTACCACATTTTCTCTATCCACTCATCAGTTGAGGGGCATTTGGGTTGGTTCCAGCTCCTTGCTATTGTGAAGAGA